>CAIGRH010180517.1:0-10586 GCA_903798295.1 Fraxinus nigra | reverse complement strand
TAAATTAACTCTTTTTTTTTTCTCTCTAAATAATGTCTAATTATTGAAAACAAAGACAGTCTATTCCAACTTATCCATCCATAGAGCAGACAACATAACAATTAGCAAATCCACCAATGGAAAAAAGCTATTACTAATTTTGGTTTTCTTTGAAGTAGCTAGGACTCCACATTATTAATTTATTATTTGAATTGACCATATAGTAGAAATAGACTATACGTACCACCACGAGTATCGATTCACCAACTTCTATTAGTCATCAGTAAATTATAATTTAGATTGACATCTATGTTCAGATCATGGTGCACAAAAACGTATCTTAAATATTTTCTCACAGTACGTACGTCACTAAATATTTTTTTTTTCTCAACCAATTGAACTAATTTAGATGAATTTACATGAATTGATATGCATTCGGAATAATCTACACTTTTGTTGCTTGAAATAATAAGTATGAGTTTCCTTGAAATAATAAGTATGGGAAGAACTAGCAAACCAAAGCCTATAAACACAATTTCTTTGAAATAAATTCGCCCATCATGTTTGGGGTTTTGTTTGAGCCTCTATCTCTCAAAATACAATGAAAATTCAGTAGAGTCTGAACACTTTAGATGCTACTTCGAAGAACTAACTTAAGAATATGAACATGACCATCAAGCCTTTGGAAACGGAGAATTTTTCAGAGGAAAATGTAAACTCAAAACTGTGTGCAGGAGCATAAAGTAATCCATCCGTAGAGAATGGAGGAAAATCGAGTTTTATTGTAATCTAATTGCCATGAATGAGTGGCGTGAATGTCCAACACGTGTTACACACTTAACACCACCAATAACTCAAAATATCAGAGAAAAAATAAATAATTCAAAATATGGACACGATTAAGGGTCCAATTTTTGCTCCGTTCAGTTCGAGTTCACACGCAAGTTTTAGGTTCGATGTACAATTTTGATCCTTGATTTCCAACACAATCATGTTCAAACCTTAACAACATCCAAAAGAAATTAAATTAAAAATGAAACAGTGGCTAGAGGGATCTCGATTGATCGCCCTTCAGACACGGTCTGCACCTGACTGACCCAATTGTTTGGGCGTGGATGGGTCTTGGTCTATTCCAAATTCCCATATTGACCCACATGCAGCCGGGCCGGGGGGGAGGGGGGGTCTCCCTCCCTCGTCACCTTCGTAAATGCCCAGTTTGTTGTATTAAAATAATAAATGTCAGCAGTTATGCCATTATTTCTGCATAAAACGGGGGAAACGGTAGCTCTTGTAAAAACATTGACTCAAATCCGTTCAAAAGTTTTTTGGAACTATTCCAATTCACTGATTTGCATGTAATTAAAGAACAGAGAAGAAAACTGCATTAGATTTGAGGTCTTTTTTTACAAGTCGATTTTAAAAATGAGTTATAGCTGGTATAGAAGCAGATGACGTGAGTCGCCAACTAGAAATTAGTATGAACTGTTGTGGACATTATAGTTAAAGATGGGTGAAGACTACTTGCTTCCACGACGTTAAGTTGATGCTCGAATATTGATTCTATAACCACTTGAGCAATATTCCCTTGTAAACCATTTTTAAGATGATCTGGTTCTACTTCTACACACATTTCAAAAATACAATGTGTAAACAAATTTAATTATCATCTTCAAGAAAATACTGGCACGAACATGAAAGAGTGCATTCTTCTAGGTTTATGGCCATATTTCTTAGAACCACAAACAAGAATTCGATCGAGTTGAGATAAAGAGCATAAGAAAGAAATGGGTGGGGGGTGAGTGGCAAGAGGAGGCAATGACTATATTAATTGAGTTCATGTCACTAATAAAAGTTTTGTTTTTAGACTTAATTATAAGACCCGACCAATCAACTCAATCAAAAAAATCAAGAATTGGTCCGAAATATGATCTAATTACAAATGAAAAAAACCGTCATGAAGGGGCATATGTTTCTTTTCTTAATTAAATCACTTGAGAGTACTAACTTGCAAAATAGAAAAACTAACATGTCCGAGACACGGAGAACAATGTAAAATTTAAAAAAAATATACTTCATATGACCTAGTCACACTTTTTATGACAATACACAATGTATAATCCTTAATTCGTTTCAGGCTCACTGTTTGAAGAGAATTGAATAAATTTATTATGAAACTTCAACTTCACGAAATCTATAACCTTGTCACATTCAAAAGTGTCATTGATATATTCTCTTACACACTGAAAATGTTTATCATTTATTTCCATATCATATCCCATATTGCTCAAAGAATAATGATATGTACTATCCCCATTCTATGTACCATATATTGGCATTTCACTTGACTCTTGATTTAATGTCACGTACATTGTTGTTATAACACGATTAATGTTGCATATACATAATTACTCTTGCTCAAATCATTATCATTTAATTGTTGGCTTGTACACTTGCTTCAACAATACCATAAAATCATCATCCACATGTTGCTCAAGAACACTAAATTCTAGAACGTACGTCCTTATTCTTGACCTTCATTTAACAAATCGACCTTGATTGATATTCAAACTTTTTAGTCCATCCATCAATAGCACTTTAAATAAAATTTTGAGAACTTGTGTCCTCCTAGTTGTAGTAATCCTAGGCCAGGGAGGGGCAAGAGACAATGGAGAGAGAAAGAGGGTCCCATACCCACCGCCCATGCGCCATTGGCACGCTGTCTCACCAAATTAAAGCCCCTCTCCCCTGCCCATCCATTCAAATGAATTCACCCCTATTGACCTAACCCTAACCCAAACACCACTTAGCAACTAAGCTTCCCATCATAAAAAGGATTAAACTCGTTTTACATACTGTATATCTACTCTCTCTCCTCTCCTCTCCTCTCCTCTCCTCTCTCTTCATTCTCCCTTAAACTCACCAACAGCAACAAACCCAACTTAACAAGAAGAGTATAGAGTTATCACGTGAGGCTAGTGGGATAAGTCATGGTTAGTTCAGCTCAATTTTTGGTGAATTCTTCAACAATTTCTTTCCACCTCTTCTCTAGTGAAGGTTAGTACAGTTTGATTCATCAAATTCCCAAGAAAATTCATCAAATTTGTCCATCTTTGAAAAAGCAAATAGATTTTCAAATCAACGAGTGAAGCCATGGATCAACTAACAGCTCATGGCCGTTCTTTACCGCCTCCCTTTCACGCTAGAGATCTACAACTTCACCACCACCAGTTCCAGCACCACCAGCACCAACAGAATCCCGAAGATGAACAAAGTGGGAATATCAATCCTAACAGGAACCTGAAGCGAGATCCTGATGAGAATTATGGTGTTTCCACCACCACTACCACCACAAGTTCTCCCCCAACCGGAGGCAAAGATCTAGTGCCTATCTCTGGGGAAGGAGAGGTTACAAGAAGACCTAGAGGAAGACCTGCTGGTTCCAAGAACAGGCCCAAACCCCCAATCATAATCACTCGAGAAAGTGCAAACGCACTCAGATCTCATGTCATGGAAGTTGCCAATGGTTGTGATATTCAAGAAAGTATATCCATTTTCGCCACAAGGCGGCAAAGAGGGGTTTGCATCTTGAGCGGCAGTGGTACTGTCACTAATGTTACTATAAGGCAACCAGCTGCACCAGGAGCAGTAGTGACCTTAAATGGAAGATTCGAAATTCTGTCCCTCTCAGGTTCCTTTTTGCCACCTCCAGCTCCTCCTGTTGCATCAGGATTAACCATCTATTTAGCCGGAGGGCAAGGCCAAGTTGTTGGTGGCAGCGTGGTGGGGCAGCTTCTCGCTTCTGGGCCGGTGGTGATTATGGCAGCAACATTTGGTAATGCAGCATATGAGAGGCTTCCTCTAGAGGATGAAGAATTGCCGGTGCCTGGAAGTGGCCCCCTTGGATCCCCGGGAATTGTTGGCCAACAACAACAGCAAGAGCAGCAGCAGCCACAACAACTTATGGCTGATCCTAATTCAAATCTTTTTCATGGGATGACTCCAAATCTAATAAATTCATGCCAGTTACCAGCTGATGCCTACTGGGGGACAGGTCCTCCTCCCTTCTAATGAAATCAAAAACCAGGATCCTTGATTTTCGCTTGACATGATTTCACTTCAAAATCACTTTGCATTCTTCTTATTTTCTTTGAAACTAGCTTTAATTTGAGTTCATGGTGTCATCTGGTGATTAGTCTGCCTTTTAATTGAAGAGGGATGTACAAATTCATGAATTCTTGTGGTTTAATTTTATGAGAACAGCTTTTCAGAATTTCACATTTTCTTTGATACACATTCGGAGTAGAATTGAAGTTTCACCTTCAATTCTTTTTTCTCTTCCTTCTTCTGATTTCTTGTTGCAGGTCTGATAACTTGTCTGATAATCATTCAGTCACTTCCTGCCGAAGAAAAGTAGAAAACAATGGGGTTTTAGGTTTCTTTTCTCGGCGGTTTGTTTCTCAAGGTTTCCTATTTTAGTACTGCATCTCGGCGTCTTCAGTTTCATAAAATTAACCTATTTATAACATTTTCAAGATACCCCATAAAATTTCTGGCCTTAATATTTACTTGTAGTCTTATTCATATTCACTGCTCTTCTACTATCCATTTTTCTTTTCGAAATCTTGTAATCTTTTTATGAGTTGTTACCAAGTATTTTTGGGATACAGAAATTGAAAATTCCGTACGTAAAAGATAGTGAATCTCAACTTCCAAGACAATTGACAGGAAGAGAGAATATTTTCGCTGCATGCAAATTTGGCTAAAAGGTAATTCAACAAGAAATGGGAGCTATCTTGTATAAATGAAAGCATAAGTATTTTCCGTAAGTTGATTTCAACTTATAAGTTCGTTTTTCATCCTTGACAATATAAGAATAGATTTATACTTTATATACACCTAACACCCTCAATAATCCTTAATTTCTTGATTTTTCTTTAATGCTTTTTGGGGTTGAGAAGTGAGCAGAGAGACATGATTATTGGGTTCTGGGTTACACGTGCACTACTCTAACCTTAGCTCCTTTTCGAGGCATAACTATGACTTCCATATCAAATGGCAGCAACAAACTGCGGGATAAAGGTAACAGATAAGAGTTTTGATCGCCAAAGCTCTCTCTCTCACAGATAAGAGTTTTGATCGCCAAAGCTCTCTCTCTCTCTCTCTCTCTCTCTCTCTATATATATATATATATATATATATATATGTATGTATGTATGTATGTATGTACACTTCTCTCTTTCTCTAGCAGTAAATGTATTGGAAAGGGACCTACAAACTGAGGGGAGTAATCAGTATGTCTAGATTCACGAATTGTTCACTGCATTTGGACAATAGACGTCTCCTCCTTTCTTTCTCACATGCTAAGTTTTTTTCATCACCACTTAGGTTTCCTTCTTTTGCTAATGTAATATAAATTCTGGATCTATAATGGTTAATCATCGTTTCTTGTCTTCCAAATTATCTTTCAAAATCAAATTTTTTTTTTTTTCCTGATAATTCTTCTTCCAAATCTTAAGTACTCTCCATAATTTGCTTTGTATTGCACAGATTCTGAAATTAATGTTGCTCCATAGATCCATTGGAAATCCACTGCTAAGACCATCGCTGTAGGAGCCTTTTTTTTTTTTAGTGAATACTGAGCATTGGTAGGATTCTATCTTCTCTCGGCTTTAGTTTTAGGGAGAAATGGAAAATAAATTGTTTTCAAAAAGTATTTGTTTTCTATCAACTGTTATTTATATGAATACAAAGAGTGTTTGGATTTCTTTTCCATGTTTGAAAATTAGGATTACAATTTTCTAATATTAGAAAAAACCTGCATTATTCATGTCATAATTAGCAACTACTGTGATTTCCAGTGTCATATAACTATTATATATCTTCATTAAAAATGATGAATAACATACTATGTCGCAAGTGATGTAATATAAAATAATAAGATCAATTAAAAATAGAAATAAGAAATCTAATTTGTTGATTTTATCGTTGGTTTAAATTTCATGAAAAATATCAAATTCGGAAATTCAATTTCTACTTTGACTGTTTCATACGAAAGTAGAAATTTCAATGTACAACCACTTTAAACTTGTTTTTTTGCCAATTTCATTAAAAATACATTCCTACGAGGTACTTAAGTTTTTATTTTTCTAACTGCATGAAATTAAAAAGTCTTTCCACCTTTGTCAATCAACACGAACTCTTAATGCTATGTTATAGAGAGTTAATATGGGGTTCTATGTATATTCACCCTATTTAGTTTGAATTAAAATCAAATTAAAATTTTAAGTCAAAATCAACCATTAATTGATGACTATTTCACCCAACCAAAAGTACCCTGCCTAAAATCCTTTGCATAATAGAAAGCCCCCATAAAATATTTAAAAGTTTTTAGGTTAAAAGTATAAATAGCTAGTGGTAGAAAATTTAACGATATATTTTTCGAGTTTTTGCTCAACCAAGCGTCATTTTAATCCATTCTAACATGTGACGAGAAATATCTTGTGTATAATATAATTTGATGAAGTTCAATAAAGGGTTCAAGCTTGATTCTGGAATTAAGGAATCTGCAAACAAAATTAAACAATTTCATTATCTTCTTATATACAGCTCATGAATGGAACAATTAACTTTTACAAAATTGAAGCTGAAGCAACCGTATATTGGTGATTCCCCCACCAAAAAATAAGAATTTTTAATGCAGGAACTGATAATCGAATAAGGATTAAACATAAAGTACATACTTCAGCCATCTTTTCTAGCAGAAGCAATCACCTCTCTTGAGCCAGCATTCTTATGGGCTGTGGAGGACACTACCAACTTCTATGGCTAGCAAAACAAAAGGTGATAATTAAACCTCGATTCGCAAGCGACGCATTTCAGCTCCAAAGGTTGAACTTGATGTCAGAGTTCGGCGAGCGAGTGCTTTAATGTCCTCACGAGAACAGTCACGTGAAATACGAACGAGCTCCCAAAGGGCTCCTCCACTAATCATGTCCTTCGCATTTACTTCTGAAAACGACACGTGAGAGAAATTTTCAATTAACAATATGCTTGGATACCATATATATAGGTTTTTCTCACTCGTATAAGACATACCGTGTTGTGCCAAGTGGCAGAGTGCAAGTTCTACATGACGCCTGATAAGCGACGCTTCATTGTTAACATTTTGTACAATCCATGGCAATGCACCATCTTCTATCAACAGAGATCGCCCAGGTTTTGAGCCTAATATTGTGCATTATCATGAGAATCACAATATAGAAATTATCCTTCACCTCATTGATGATGTATATGCTAACAAATAACTCTACTTGTACAACTTTGGGTTACAACAATGGATGACAACCTCTCACAAGGGAGGTGGGGCCAGCGATTATTTAATCGCGGGCCCCACCTCCCTTGTGAAAGGTTGTCATCCATTGTTGTAACCCAAGTGTTGTACATGTAGCATCTCTCATATACTAACAGATATTTCTCCCTTGCATTGTGCTCAAATTTTCTGGAAACATGGTATCCTGCCAACTTGCTAAATGTTCTTTTTTTAAAGAGAATTGTCGGAGGAAAAACTTCTGTGCTGGAATGCTGGTTTCATTTATAACACCGTTTTCCAAAATGGTAAACAAATAACCACTATATGTTATGATGCAATAAACAAATATATATTACATGTTTATTAAAAAAAAAAGTCAACACCTGTACAGGCATTCTAAATAACTTACCTTGAGAAGATGTCCTGGATTCACACTTAGCAAAATTTGCAACACCACGTGCAACTTGAGAGAGAACATCGGGATGTCTACATCTCACCATTCCTAACAGAGCTTTGATGCCACCTTCAGATCTCAGCCTCATTTGTAGTTTATCTGCAATGCCATGGGTAAAAAGACTTGAGGATTGATAAAAAGGCCAGATATATTGAGAGGCAACTAAAAAATCAAATAATCATACCATTGCCACACAGATTAGCTAAGGCTCCAGCAACCATTCGAAGAGTCTGTGGATCCTCAGCATCAGAAGCTGTCATTGCTAATAGACAAATTCCACCTTGAGCCATTATAAGTTCTTGATTGGCCTCTGAACAAGCAGAAAAGATATTGTTCTCAAAAATGATGTAGCTCCAAATAGTACATCATTTAGCTGAAATGGGCACCCTTACCGAGCCAAAAAGGTAGAACAGGTAAAAATGAAGAAGTTAGAAAGTACGAACAAATTACCATTCATTGCCAGATTGGCAATTGCACCAGCTGCGATCCTGCGAATAGTTTCGTCCTCGTAGCTCCTAAGAAGCATCAGCAATGAAGTGAGACCTCCGGCTTCAACTATCTTTTCCTGATTTGCTTCTGTAGAATACATTGTATGCACACAACATTTTGTGCGTTATAATGTGAAATGGCTTCAAGCAATAGCGAATCAAAAGTCATCCAGTAATGTGCAACTGCTCAGAATTGAGCAACAATTGAAAGATTATTTAAGAAACAAACGTGACTGTAAAAGCAATATGAACTTTACAGTGTCCCTCAGAGATCTTAGAAACCTTTTTAAAACTAGTCACTGTACTTACATATACATTCATTTCATGATTTGAATAAAAAAGAACAAGAAAAGTTAAAACAACTGATCAAGTCTCTGATTATAATTTGTTTTAAGATAACTAAAAGAAGAAACAAACAAGCATCAAACAGAGGAACTTTTAGGAAGGTGAGAGCAAGGAAAATAGAACACCTTCAGCTGCCAAGTTGGCCACCACTTTTACAGCATGTATTCGTACATTAGCATCTTCTGACTCGAGCAATGACAAAATCTTTTGCAACCCAACTGTCAGATACATTGGTAGATTAGTTGAAAACTCAAAAGAGAATGATATAAAGTTGTGAAAACACTAATTGGCACCTTGTTCGTGAAGGTTCACAATTGATGCTCTTTCTGCATTGCTACTGTCTCTAGACTGTAGATGATTTAGGGGAGATGGGCAATCTAGACCAGCAACAGTGTTTCCATTTCTACCTCTCTCAAGATAGCTTCTACTCTGTGAACATAATATCAAGGTCTGGTGCTGTTAAACTACAGTCTACATGAGTATACAAGACAGCTCATAAATAAAAAAAATTCTTACACAGACGCTAAAAGTTGTAATCTAGTAAAACCTACTAGTATGTTGTTCAGATATAGTAGCTATGACCTTTTCCAGTGTGAGTTAAAACTCACAGCATGTAACATCAGTGCTCATCAATTATTTTGCAATATTAAATATTCTTAAAGACAAGCCAATTGTTATAAAAGGTCATAGATGCACCAAAGTGACTGTAAATGGCTGAAATTGGCATTAAATGTGTAGAGTAAGAACCAGATAGTCTAGATCACATAATAAGTACACCTCCATAAAGAACATACTTGATTAGCTTCAGTAGACAGCTGCGATAATTGACTTCTTAAAGCTCTGACTTCTTCTTCAAGTTTCTTCTTCTGATGACTCTCCTCTTCCAATATTTCCTGAAGGTTCATAGCATCGATGTTTCCATCTGCCAACTACATGACATCAATCAGTTATATTTTATTAGTTTTAAAATCCAGATCCAAGGAATTGCAAGGACTCATATAATGCCGTCACAAAATACTAAAATTCATACCTCTGCCTTTGAAAATTTAAGCAGCTGAAGTTTGAGCATATTATTTTCTTCTTCAGCTGCCTTCCGAAGACAAATTTCATTTTGAAGCAATGTTTTCAGCTCCGTGACCTCGTCATTGCCAGAATCCATGTGAACCTTCAAACAAAAAATAAAATAAAAATAATCATCTCAAAAAAGAACTTTAGAAAAGCAGTATTTTGAAAAGCGTAAAGTGTGGCTAGGAGTGGAGTCGAAGCTTCAAGCTTTACGAGCCTAGGCGAGGCTTAGGCGTAAAAAAAACATTTTAATATTATTTTAAATTTTCAATCATTTTAAATTATTTAATAACTAAATTAATACATATCAAAACATCTAAAATTATAAAATACTATATTACACAATAATTCCTACCATTAGTCAATTATACAATTTCCAAGTTTTTGAAATGCCAAAGCTAGAATATTTTTCACGGTTACAATTTTCAACAGACAAGTCCTATTTAAAATTTCACATAACGTAGATGTCCATAGCTTAAATCTTATTTAACTATTTAGATAAAGTCATTTTTAACTTTTGTACAGATAAATCTTTTTAAAAACTAAAATTAAAGTCAAATGAAAAGTTTTTTAGAAAAAAATTAATAAGCTAAAGTCAAATAAAAGACTTTTAAAAAAAGGGGGAAAAAAAACTAATAAAACACACCTAGGGAAAATGAAAGAGAGGAAGGAAAAAATTCAGCCGTTTAGGAAATGGAAAAAGAACGTCTAGGCTCGAAGCGAAGCGTTTTGCCTGGACTTCAAGCCTCGGTGAGTTTTTTAGAACACTGTAGAAAAGTAAAACAAATTGTGGTGTCTATCCACATTTTTCTTTTGCTTCGAGTCAATACACTGAATTTAGTGTCAAGAGCAAATGAACGGAGTACTAATAGAATGTGTGTGCACGCACAACATAGGAATTGATTCGTCGTTTTTTAAGATATCCTAGCCAAAGCCTTGAAAGGTA
>CAIGRH010180488.1:0-14524 GCA_903798295.1 Fraxinus nigra | reverse complement strand
ATATAAATAGACTAATATCTTCAGCCTATATTTGACACCCATTTTGGAAGAAAATTTGATTTTTGAATAGTGATTGATGGAAGAATGTGTGGTTAAAAAGTAAGGAGAATTTTTGGGTTTATGTGTAATATTATTTTATTGATAGAATGTATGGTTGAAATGAAGAAGGAGAAAAAGAATGAGAATGGAAAAAAAATAAGCGTCAAACATAGGCTCAATCGACTACAAAAATCAACCGACTACAAAAAAATCAAAAGTTATTGTAAATATGAGTTCCCATTTTAACTAAATGTAATGTGATAGGTATTCAAAAATACAAAAATATAGCACCGTCTCAGTGAAGGAAAATACAGTGACCTTTCGGCACCTACATTTTTTTACTCCCAGCTTTTCGATTCTTCAATATATAAAAACATGTGAAGTCAACAATTGAGACTGTATTTTTTTTTTTCGTTTCCTTTTTCGTCATACATGTAACAACCGTCATAAACAATAAATGATGGGATAAAATGGGAAAAACATGATGTCTAGTGGGGATAAAATGAGAACATAAAATAAAGAGATATTTTTTACTTGACGGTGTCAAAGATTTTAAGGGTAAAATGGGAAAACGGAAATGATTCTAAATGAACAGTACTCGGCATATTGTGTCGTAGGGGAAATATCAAAGTCAACAATTGTAGGAATCCAAATTATTCTTAGCCCACGTGTGAATAGTGAAAGACAGATAGGGGCAGTTGGTGTAACTAGTAGGGAACGGATATGGGGCAATTTGGGCTAACGAAAACGCTTCAAATGAATAGTACCTGGTAGATTGACTCTTTTAGGATAGTAGGATTTGTTAGTCTTTTTATTTATTAGGGTGTATTTGATTCACATTATTTTGAAAGAATGTATTTTGGAATAGTAAATTGATGGAGAAAGTGTGATTGAAAAAGAAGGAAAAGTTATTGATGTGATGAAAAATATTATTTTATTGAAGAATATGTGGTTACAAATGAGTAGAAGAATGAAAATGAAAATTTTAATGTGTACCAAACAATGGTTTAATGATAAATAAGCTCATATTTGATTCTCCCTCCATTCAAACTCATTTTCAAACATACATTTACACAATAGGTGTGTTTGAGCCACATTATTTAAAAAATATATTCTGGAATAGTAGATCGATGGAGAATGTGTAGTTGAAAATGAAGGAAAAGTTATTGATGTGATGGAAAATATTATTTTATTGAAAAATGTGTGGTTGAAAATGAGTAGAAGAATGAGAATGATAAAAATAATGTTGCCCAAACAGTGGCTTAGTATGAACTGTCTGATAGATGATGCTTTGTAATGCTTATGTTTAACGAATTAAAATTTATTTATTTTATTTCTCACACTGTTGTTGCACTGCGTATTTCTTACGCAATTGGTAGTTTCTATTCTGATCATGATTGATTATGGACTTTGCAGAGCCAAAGAAAGGATCGAAGTGGGAAATTGAAGTGAGTGAATATTACAAACATTTCTTTTTGGTGGTATCTCAATCATTTGCATTCGGTGTTTTCATGTTTTCCGTATGTAGTNGGGCAATATAATATTTTGCATGTAATTCAATTTTTTCCTACTTTTCAACGACACACTCTCCTAAAACACTATTCAACACTCCCCTATTTATTTTTTAAGAATTGCCACCAAACAGGGCTAAATTTACAAGGTGAATTGGAAACTTCTCTATTTTTAACCAGTCTTTACTCCTAACCATCGTATTCTAAGTACATGTTTGATAGTGTGTTTTAAGGTTGTATAAATTGTGGATGTTAGAAAATATTATAATGTGTGCATTTTTCAATGAAATAATATTACGCGTAAACTCGAATTCCGAATCGAGCCGCAAGCTGCCCCGAATTGACGAGTCAAATCGACACCTCTATTTTTAATCACATTCTTTAAATATAATAATTTACTAATAAATTCAATTTTTTATTCCATTTCTTAATCACACAATATCCAAAAAAATATTATTACAAAACTAACTTTTTGTTAAAAATGGCGCTCAAATGGTGTATAAGACAACATTTCATTGCTCCTGCCGTTTCAAGTTTTGAAAATAAAAGTTAGGTGTGATGTAAGGTCATTTTTCATCAAGAATTTGAACCACCTTTATAGTTTATTATACACATCTTTTACGTACATTATTTTTTCTTATATAGCCTATTCGACGCACATTATTCAAAAGTCAAAATTCATCTTCAACCATACATTTTTTAATAAAATAATATTTTTCATTATATCAATAACTTTAGTTATCTTTTTAGCCACATATTTTTTATCGTATCACTATTTAAAATACATTATTTTCTCAATAATATCCAATAAATAGAAGAAATCAAATTTGTAACCAAACATGCAGCAGCCTTATAGTACTAGTAACATCCCACCAAACACACCAACTACCGAACGCACACATTACACACACCAAACCCCCACCAGAAAAACCAAAACACAGCCAAACCAGAGGAGTAGAACAAGCTAAAAAGCTTATCTTCATCTTCTCCATTCTCCACAAATGGATTCCAAAATCCAAATTCATACAGAAAATCCTGAATCTCAAGCCCCTTCAGAGGACCAGAATCAAACCCAGATTTCTTCCATTCCTATAGCTTCAATTTCTTTATCACTTTCCGCTGTTCTTCCTTCCCATTTTCTCTCCCCTTCCCAGAAAATCGCTTCAATCTTCAATCCTCCAAATAAGGTGAAAATCCCATCTCAAATTTCATCGCTTTCCCATCTTTCAATTTCCTCTTCACTGTCACCTGCGAAGCCATTTTTCAAATCGACCATTTCTGCAAACCCACTTCAGAGCCCACTGACTCTGAATCCCCTTCGGCCCTCTGAGCCATCCAATGCCGCGGCTCTTCGTCGTGCCTCCATTGTTTGGTTCCGGAATGACCTACGAGTCCATGACAATGAGTGCCTTGCTTCTGCCCATAATGAGTCCATGTCTGTACTTCCAGTTTATTGCTTTGACCCACGGGATTATGGGAAATCTTCGTCGGGATTCGATAAGACAGGCCCTTATCGTGCCACTTTTTTGATAGAATCCGTTTCTAATTTGAGGAAGAATCTGCAGGCACGCGGGTCGGATCTTGTGGTCCGGATTGGAACGCCCGAGAGGGTGCTGGTGGAGCTGGCCAAGGCTGTGGGGGCTGATGCAGTGTTTATGCACAGGGAGGTTTCTAACAATGAGGTGAAAGCAGAGGAGAAGATCGAGACGGTGATGAAGGATGAGGGAGTAGAGGTGAAGTACTTCTGGGGAAGCACATTACACCATTTGGAGGATTTGCCATTTAAGTTGGAGGAAATGCCTACAAATTACGGGGGTTTTAAGGAGAAGGTGAAAGGATTGGAGGTGAGGAAGACAATCGAGGCGATAGACCAGATGAGGGGGTTACCTGCCCGAGGGGACGTGGAGCCCGGGGAGATACCTTCATTAGTGGATTTGGGTCTTAACCCAAATGCAACCATGGGTCAGGTATGAATTTTGGTTTGCTCGATGATTTCTTGATTCAATGTGAATGAAATAGACGCGGTTAGTTTGATCTGATATCGTGGAGCTTCAATGAATAATTTATGAAATGTACAAGCTTGTATGTATGCACAATTGTTACTCATTGATTTCTAAGAGCGCATCTTATTGGTTCTTGAGGGAAATTTATATTTTTAGGCTTCGTGAATTTTCCCACTTCGGAATTTTTGATGCACTAGAGCAAAACTAACATGGGCGAGTTGTGGTTGCTAAAGATATAAAAGTTTGAATCTACCTTTTTTGCAATGAATTGAATGGAGTGGTAAAACATGATTCTTGCAGTCGACCCAAATTTGTTGATAATAAGGTTTAGTTAGTTGTTAGAATTTTTGATTCGGAAGTGCAAAGGGGAAGTACAGTAATGAAAGAGGGGCAGGGGAAGCTGTGAAACTTCCATAGATTTAGCAATGAATTGAATGGAGGGGTAAAAAGGGATTCATGTAGTCGACCCAAATTTGTTGAGAATGAATTTAATTTGTTGTTATAAGTGTTGATATTGTAATGCGAACAAGTAAATTAGTGAAAGAGGGGCAGGGGAAGCTGTGAAACTTCTATAACCTGGACGAGTTGTCAAGTGGAGCCATTAGCACCATTTGTTTTAGTTTCGCCTGACTTATGTACTGCATTACTAAATTCAGAGAAGTGCATAGTTTATCCATTTGTAGCTATAAAGTAGAGAGAGGGGGAGCTGGGAAGTGACTGGAACTTCTATGAGTTGTTGAGCAGTGCTTTTACCATAGCTCTTCTCAGTTCCTATCCATTTATGTACTGCATTATGATTTTGGAAAAAAACCAATAGTATATATGAATTTCCTGGCGCACACAATGAAGGGGAATTTTGACAAGAGACTAGCAATGTGTTTATTTTGTCATTGGTGGTAATTATCTCGAAACTCCCCTCAGGCCACTGAGGTAAGTACCCGACCGTAAACTTCAGGGCTTCGTGGAATTAGTCGAAGTGCACGCAAGTTGACCCGGACATCTACGGTTATCAAAGAAAAAAAAAATCTCGAAACTTCACTAGTAGGAAATCCTTACAATAATATTGTTAAAACCTGTTGCACTAAGGCATAATATGTCAAAAAATATAGTAGCTAGTTGAGATAGATATAGGTTTGGAGGATAATTTAAGAGCATGTCTGAGGGATTCTCAAACAATCATTTTAAATCACATATTCTCCAAAAAAAAAAAAAATTCACGTTTCATAACTTTTTCCAACTTTTTAATTACACATTCTTCAAAAAAATTCTCCCACACAAAGGCTAAATGAACAAATTTGTCCATCTTCTAAAAGCTTAAAACTTTAGATGAATGATTCAACACGGTATCTTGAGTTCAAGTTTCACTACAACTCAATTATGAAAAATTGTGCACAAGTAAGCCTTCGATGAGAAAAATAAAATAGGCCTACAGTCCGAGGGCATATTGAAAACAATTCAAATAAATAAACGTGTCACTTCTTTAACAGTTTAAACTTTTAGATGAGACATGTTAACAATGGGAATAGAGTTTAACTGTTTTAACTTTAATTTTAACTGATCAAAACTTCACTAGTGGGAAATCTTTACAATAATATTGTTAAAACCTGTTTCACTATGGCATAATATGTCAAAAATATAGTAGCTAGTTGAGATGGATATAGGTTTGGAAGATAATTTAAGAGCATGTCTGAATGATTCTCAAACAATCATTTTCAACTCTATATTCTCCAAAAAAAAAAATTATTTTCACGTTTCATAACTCTTCCCTACCTAGTACCTACCGAGCGGTATTTTTTCGTGCAATCTATGGCTACACATTCTCCAAAAAAAATATCTTTCAAAGCTCTCTCACACAAAGGCTAAATGAATAAAATTTTTAGATGAGATGGTTCAACATAGTATCTTGAGCTCATGTTTCACTGCCACTCAATTTTGAAAAATTGTGCACAAGCCTTTTCTGAGAAAAATAAATTAGGCCTACACTGCGAGGGCATGTTGAAAAAATTCAAACAAATAAATATGTCACTTCTTTAACAGTTTAAACGTTTAGATGAAATGTGTTAACAATGAGGATGGAGTTTAACCGTTTTACCTTTAAATTAACATTATATGCGCCCATCTTGTAGAATGGAAAACCAGCCACTGATGCTTCTCTTGTGGGAGGAGAGACTGAAGCATTGCTGAGGCTGAGAAAATTTGCAGCAGAATGCAAGGCAAAACCACACAAGGGATCTGAGAATGGGGCTAACGAGAGCATATTTGGCGCAAACTTTTCTTGCAAAATATCCCCATGGCTGGCCATGGGATGTATTTCTCCTCGCTCCATGTTTGATGAGCTGAAGAAGTCTACTTCAAGGTATGATAAAGTAACTTATTTTATTTCCTCCTCTTTTATAAGTTCCGCAAGGTGGATACATGGTTCCTCAATTTAATGGATGCTTTGTGATTTTCAGTCTAATCTCTGCTTCCTACAACAAGAAAGATGGTGGTAGTAAGTCATCAGATACTGGAATGAACTGGCTAATGTATGAGCTTCTGTGGAGGGATTTCTTTAGGTAAATTGATACATATCAAGCTCTTTTCAACATTCTTAAATATAATATACTTGTAGAATATCATGACAGAAAAACATGAGATATAGTACTCTCTAGTTTCCATATCATATAGAACCTTGTAACTATGGGTGTAAAAAGTGCTGGGCAGACCTGCACGGCTAAGCTTGTGGTGTAACACGCTCCATGCCTAATGTTGTTTATTTTATGGAGAGGTACTTAAGAAGCCTATATATTTAGCCGGCCAGCCGAATTCTGGATTGCAACTATATGGAATCTGCATTGATATTTTTATTTCTGGTTTGTCAGATTCATCACCCGGAAATACAGTTCTGTGAAACAACACAATGATGCTCCGGTGACAGCTTGTTCAGGTGCTGCAGCCTAAGGAGAAAGTAGATGAAAAGTAAAATGGGAATTGAGATGACGTTTTCTTTTGTATCCTACTGTTTTATCAGGTTTGTAGCTTTTCGTTGCTGGAATGGGGTTCTATTATTAGACAGTTTCTTACCGAAATTGTGTTTGGCTGCAAAAATAAGCGCTGAACATGGTTGTACCATTACTAAGGCTGTTAGTTTCTGACTTTTTGGTGTTTATTTGCCTTGTCTGGAAGCAGTTCATTTGTGTCCTGTTGTTTATGTTATGCCATATGTTTTAACAATAAGAGAAGATTATATCAAGCATCTGTTTGATGGCCATTTTTGGAAAAACATTATTTTGAATAATAATTTTTTTGGGGAATGCGTGGTTAAAAAGTAGGGAAAATTTTTTAGTTTGTGTAGAATGTTTTATTGTGTGAATTTGTAGTTGAAAATGATTATGTAGAAAAGAGTTTTGAAAGAATGTGAGATAAACCAGAACCAAATCATCAATAAATTGTTGTCCATTTTCAAATCAAATCCATGCAACTGGATTCTCTTTCGAGTCTCATTGGTCCTTTCCAATACGAATTAGCAAAATCAATGTATGTCTTTTTTGTGAATCGAGTTATTTTAAGTTGCATAGCATAAGGTCCAAACAGGAAAGCCCATGTTTCATACTCTTTTGGAGCTAATTGAATTGTAGTTTAGTTTGGATTCAAAAAATTTCTATAAATATTTGCCTTAAATCTTTGAATGCAATGAAATAAACGTAAAACAAGAAAAAAGTCATTAACGTCTCGCATAATAATGTTTAAAGACACGTGCATCTCATATTTTTCTAACTATTTTCCTCATCAGAATCAAAAAACTAAAGGTGCTTTAAAATTAAAATCCATAATCTGCAACATTTGAGTCCTGAGTCTGTAGAATGGACTTGTATATGAAGACGGCAAAATAAGTAGACGAATGGAAATGGGAAAATCAAATGATGCCAGAAACTCTCAAAGACGACAACGTGACAAAAATAAGCCATAGTAACATGAAATACGCACAAGTAATCCAAGCCCAAAGTTTTGGACCTCCGAGTTCTGCACCAAATACAAGACGCCTTAATACCAAAACCCCGATACAGCCTACTGAAGTCGAGAAGAAAACGAGCAAAGAGTAGCTAAGTCCCTCTGCATTCTCTATCTGCAATGGTTCCCTGTATGCTATGAAGTTGTACAATGTGTCGATGAGCCATGGTATGCCAATGCCCACATAAATGTTCACGGAATTGCTACAAGAACAAATATAGCGGATATATCAGTGCATTCTTCGCAGCCAAATTCCATTTAATCGCTGAATTTTCATTCTTTCAAGAATTACATCACGTTTGCCTAAGCTTTGAAGTTGCTTGAGTTTATTGCAGTGACTTCTTCTATCCAAACTCCTTTTGATAAGTTACTTTTTTCTCACTTATAAGTAAAATAAGTTACTTATTTTGACAATGAGGTAAAACCTGATTTCAGAATAAGTAACTTATTTCAAATTCAACCCAACAAAAATAATTTTTTATTTTAAAACTTGTGTAATTACTAATAATTTGAGAGTAAACTAACTTGCACTTAAATTTGCACTCTATAATTTCATCTTATGGACAGGGAAAGCATGGTTTAACAATTTGATTGACTGAAGTTATGATGAAAGAAAAAGTCATATCAAGTCAGAGAAAATGAAAATAGGGAGAAATAGAGAAATCTCCATGACAGAAGTGGATAACGACTAGCCAACTTATGTTGAGGACGCTGAAAACTCTACAAAATGGACAGTTTGGACAAAGCTCATCGAAATTCAAATTAGTCTGAGCGACTTTCAACAGCTAGCTTCAACAACTTCACCAATGGTGGAAGTAATAAATCTGCTGGACAATTTCTTAAAAGGACATTAAAATTAACTTCCAATAATGCATATGGCGATCAATGCTAATATGAGCTTTGTCATGAAACCGGAAGTGCCTGTATAGGATATAGTACTAAACAGGATACGATAATATAATGACCAATGTTTTAACTTATTTTTATTCTTGAATACTGTCCAGTGTCATCCAGCCCTTCACATGAACATGTTACCTAGTTAGAAAAAAAAATACCTGCAAGTGATGTTAGCAATCGCAGAATCAGCTGTTAACTGCCTTTCTGCAGCAATCTTGCTTGCAACTAGATCTGGCCATGATGTTCCAGCAGCCAATGCTGTAAATGCTATGACATAAGAATTGATACCTGCAAAAAAATATTGACACGAACTTAAAACACCAGCTAAATTTCATTAAAGGATTATTAAGGTAACCATTAGTAAACATGGATCCATAGAGAATTTGAAAACCTGTGACATGGCTTATTAGATCGGTAAGCTTTGTTACAATGTAAGCAATTCCACTGATGAAGAGTAGAGAGCAAATGAAGGCAATCCACCCATGTGCAATCTGATAAGGAGGTACAAAAGCAAAGAGTAATCTCCAAGGTGCAAGGAGCAACTGCCAGAAAAATTTAGCAGCCCGTACGGATATATTGTTCAGTTTTCTTGATTCAGGGCTTTCCAACTGTTTAAAGAAGGAAATTATTCAATAAAGAGTGAGAAAATCATCATGTAATATTACATCAAAGATATTATGCCAATCCTAATCTGAATAGATTGCAGCCAACTCATTGATGACGCAGAAAGAAAGACAGAACTGTATATGGTGCAGGTACTTTCAACAAAAGAAAAGACTGTCTATATGTCCCCCCTCCAAAAAAAAAAAAGTAGGTACAGCCCAAACCTGGACAGCTAATAGAGAGATATCTATAGAAAGAGAGATGGAGATGAAATATAAATTGTTAATATTCGATGTGGCGAGTGCTCAAGAAATATGATATCTCAATAAAAGATGAGATTGACCGGACAAGAAACCACGAAATCAAGTACCATTAAGGCATCAATGAATTGCTGTTTCCAAATAGAAAGCACGTGATCTTCTCCAGGAACGATCTCCTCGTGAAAATTCTCAGAGCAAGATTCATCAGCATCAGTATAACTCAAGTTTTGATATGCAGGACCTGCAGGTTATATTTGGTAAAAGAAATGTTGGAATAGGTAAATTTAACCGATCAATGCAATGCGGAATTACACAAGTCAGGACATATTGCAACTGTGACAACAACAGCGAATAGAGTATGCTCCCTATTATGAAGAAGGCTAATATCAAGAAAGTTAGCCACTACCTTCTATGTGTTTTCTATTTGTGTTCTATCCTCTTTTCTAAGCAATAATTTATTTAAGTGATCCTTTAGCTCTTGTTGATTTCTAATTCTATTCAAGTAAAGAGACGTTCTGAAATGATAAGTGAATAAAATTAGCCATCCAGTTGGAATCACCTGTCCCATTTTCTGAGTGAATGGAGAAAATGTCAACAATGCTTTTGCTGTTCTCTTCATCAACTTGAAGAGTTTCAGAGTACTCATCATGAACAATGTTTCCATGTTTACATTTAACAGCTTCAGCTGGTACCCAATCTTCTGGCCTCTCAGTTCTTTCCCTGATGGATAAAGGTGCTGTCAGACACAGAGACTCTCTCTCTCTACGATATAATTTAGAAGAGATTCGGCTGTTGAAGTTAGTAAATGGGGGCAGGAAAAAATGAGTTTATAAACCAAATACCTACAGTGGAAGTGACAAGTAGGGCCAACGCTTGTCTTGCGCATATGCATGAACCAACAGTAGCCCAAATTGCAGCACTGTTAACAAGGCTTCCCATAGAGTAACAATGTTTGGAGTCCACACCTGCAAGGTCATAGAGAATTAACTACTGGATGAGTACTTCACATCTTGGAATGACAAGGAATAAACTAGCATTATCACACATAAGATCAGTTAAAATTGTATCCATACATTAACATATTTTCACAATAAGTTTCGCTTAGATATGTTGGTAATAAATCTTACATATTAATTACATGCTTGCAGATTGGACAATTTCACCCCCCTCTAGGGGGTGCCCCAACTTAACATCCACTTTTCCCAAATGAACACATCCTTCCTATATACTTTCTCAAATTACCTTCAATTGGGGGGGAAAAAATTCCAACTTTTTTACTTATTTCATTAAGATACATCTGATTATCTGGACAAAAACTTCATTTCTTAAGTTGCCTTCTCTTAAATTCATCAGGATTCTTTTTCACAACATGTTTTCAGATGAAGCAGCTATATTACTTGAAAGAGATCCAGTTTTGTGTGGACTTGAAATACAAAACAACAAAGTCTCATAAGAATCAAAATCAGTTAAAGTAAGGGATAAAGAACAGCAAAAGGTTCTCTATAATAGTAATATAAGAACTAACCAAATAATACTATCAGATAATAAAACATGAAGATGTAGGTTTTCAATTGTTCAAGTTCCAGCCTTCAAAGTTAAGTTTGAGATGAAAATGAATATAACCTCTAGTATTATATAGAGCCAGATGTAGGCCCAGAAAGACCAAAAGAGCTCCACAAGCCAAACTCCAACATCTGATATCTTTTTCAGTTCTCCAGCTTTGGGAACTACCACGCAAACTGCGTGGATAGGAAATAGATCAAACGCAGCAGAACCAACTAGTGTTCCAGGACCCAAACCTATTAATAAAATTTGATAAACATTCAATAGTATTCGTACAAAACAAGTTTTTGAGATTGGTTCCTGTAGTTGCTGGATTGCTGTCTCGTGATAAGATCAAATAAAAACTGAAAAAGAGAAACATAAAAGGCGGAACTCACAAAATCAACATGTTTTGCTGAAAACATTTTGGCGCAAAACAAGCCAAAACTGAATCAATAACTTTCTACATCTAAAATATGGCCCAAGTCCAGTTTCCAGCAAAAAAATGAGATTCAGATAAGAAAAATATGGAGTACCCAAGTTCACGCTAGAGTTCTGTAATTGTGCTGAGGATACAGAAAAATGACAATACTACACGATAAGTGGTTACCAAGAATGAACAGTATACAAGTCTCATGTACTGAGTTCAGTATAAGAGCCACCAGTGATATAGGTGTTATTAAGACGGGATTGGTGTATTTAACTTTCAAAATCAATTTGGATGGTCAAAGAGAGGTTCTCTACAACTCTAAAAGCAAATGATGATTTGTGAATAACTGCAAATTAGTCTTTATGATAACATAACAGGACTGGATAGACAATGTGGCCTGTGGGTGTAAAACTGTAAAGTTATCCTTTCAAATGAATGCAAAACAAACCTCCAGCGTGCAAATTCCCGAGATTCCTGATTGCATCAATTGTGGCCAAAGAGATCTGGGGAAAGCTAGTCCCAAATGCCAGCAGGGTGATGTCTGCTATGGTATAATTCCACACTTTCTCGTGTTTGACTGTTTTGGCATTTGTACAAGTATCTATTTCCACCACTGTCCGAGTATGCTTAACAACGTTTTCCATAGACAGGAAAAATCGAGCAGTTATAGATGATAATCCAATAAAACAGTAGGCAAAGGCCAGCAAATACGAGAAGGCCAGAAAACCATTGCCAAGCCTGGTCTCATAGTGGAAAAGAAGATAATATTCAGGCTGTTCACGCTCAAAGACATTAGAAACTCCTATGCTCTCGAGAGTGAGATTACTCAGAGAAGCCATTTTGATAAAACTTCACGGCTCAAGGCTCAAGCAAGATCCACCAATGATCTCCCTAACTGATATTAGAGCCTCACAAGTTTAGAAATTGGTACATATATCCGTGATTGAGAATCAGAAAGATGAGAATTTGAAACAATAATTAAAAGAAAAAAAAAAGTGTTACTTGAAGTTTTGATCGAATAACTATTTAATTCATCCAGTCAAATTATGTATTTAAGGTAAAACGCGCCACACCTCTCAGAGCATTTTATAGAAACAACCAAAATTGTACTGTGTAACATGTAAACCGTACCCATTAAATGCCTGGTCTCGACATTAATTTTCATCTAATCGAACATCACTATGACACATTTACACCTACCTGATTATAGATTAATAGGCTCAAAACAGCCGATGAACTAAACAACTGCTAGAATCTTCAAATTCCCATAGAATGCATCTGGTGTTAAAATTCAAAATTATCTTTTCATGTCAGCTAACTAATTATCCAATGATCACATAACCCAATTAGCACAAACCAAAAAATCCAAATTAATTAAAAATTAGACCATTGACAGTACATCAATAATCACCGTTTCCAAACTTCTGGGAAACCAAATTTGACATCAAATCAACTGAGAGATTGATAGGTTCTAACCAGAAATCGAAGAGAATTCTCGGTGTCAAATCTGGCTATCAACCGGAATCCCGACCGCACATACAAGTTACAACGATTTATCTCAAGTAAAAAAATCAAGCGGGAATGGAGATAATTCAGGGAATTCTGAATTTGAAGAATGTAAAATTCTCAAAAATGGGAAAGCAAAACGTGCATGAATTTGGATGAACTGTGTGGTCTCGGACTTTAGAAGTGAAATTCGTGTGATAGGAAAATCTATATTTATTACTGTTCAATGATTGACAATCCAGTTCCACTTGATGTTCGAGGTTACCCTGGTAGGGAGTGTTGGTATAGTTGGAAATTTAATTAAAATTGAAAATATAGTAGTTATTGGATCTCATTCGTTTAATAAAAATCAACAATAACAATTAATTTTTCAATTTTAATCTTTACTAATTTCAAGAGCTATTAGCCATGTTTGACAGGCTTACTTTTTCATGAATTGATTTTTTATTTTCCACCTTTTTACTTGTTTAATAGGTAAAATTTTCTTGACAATTCAATTTCCACCCAACCCCCCAAGTGACGCATTTTTTCTTGTTTTCATTGAATTGGTTTTCCATCTACTTTTTTTTTAATCCCCGATTGTAAAAAAAAAATTCAAAAATTCTTTTTAATAGAAAACAAAATCAAACGAACACCAAAAAATTGAAAATTTCAACCTTTGTCAAGTGGATATTATATCAATCAAATACAATTAATTGACAATTCCCAATAAAACAAGTTTTAGATAATTCAATTCCCTGAAATTCATTTTCTTTCCATTCTTACGATGGACCCTTACTAAAATTTTCTATAAAAATGGGATAAAAACAATTTTCTTGATTTTTTTTTCTTTTTGTTTCATTTTTTAGGGTATGTTGAGCCACATTATTTTGGAAGAATATATATTAAGGGATTGTCTGGGACCGATTGGGAGAATCCAAAATCAATTTTTATTTCAAATCAAAGGGCCCACTGCTGCTAAAAATCAGGTAAGATCGGCCTTAATTGAGGATGCAATGACCAAATTACCCTCCTTCTTGGTTCTTTCTCTCACATGTCGTTATTACCACTTTTGACCAATTCAAAAGTAAACTTTGAAAAATGCATGGACTATTGCTGGCCCAACGAAGCAATATTTTGGAAAAGAATTTGCACGTTAATTACGTGCATTATTTTGAAGAATGGACCAACAATATTTTCCCCTTGCCAATTCACAAATTAAACGACAATAATTCTTACACACGAAATAAAGCATTTTTAATTTTACAAACTCAAACTTATTTTACGATGAAGTTATTTTCATACAAAGATAACTTTATTGACTTTGAGCCAAGTAATCTCGAAAACGATCCCACTCATTGCGTTGCATTTCAGGTGCATTCATTTCACCAGCTGCTTCTTCTTGTTCGTCCGGAAGTTCTACCTCCGCCGCCTCAAGGTCTGTCTCCGCATTTTCGAACGCCTCGTCCACAACTACGGACCTTCGAAGGAAGTGATGAATGCCTATAGTAGCTAAGACAACAACAATCTGCACTTTGAAATTGTAACTTGGCATACGATCAATAATTTTCCATCGATTTTTCCACACACCAAATGCACGCTCTATTACATTCCTGCATGAGGAATGCTTGAAGTTAAACTTCTCAAGTGTGTTTCGAAAGGCGCGTCGCCGACCCGTCTCACCGTCGTAAAACTGCTGAAAATGATACAATATATCTGACCCATTATACGGAGCCATGTACCCAGGTCTATGGGCGAATCCAG
>CAIGRH010180448.1:0-11349 GCA_903798295.1 Fraxinus nigra | reverse complement strand
TTTATTTTTCAACTAACATGAAATTTGAATTCATTCACACATTTGCCTATCGAACGGACCATTAATGAGTTAAATGGAATGAAGAAAGTTTCATTCTTCATTTTCTATTTATATTTTCTTTGAGTTTAGATTCTTTCATTTTTTTCTTTTCTTGAAAGTATGTAATGTATTACCCAATTACCAATATAATTTTTAAAAGGAAGCTAACCTCCTCAATTACCAATATATCAGCTGTTAATAAATCCAATTTCTTCAAATCAAAATTTATTATGTTCATATCTAATTAATTTTATATGATTTAAATTACAAGTGTTCACATGATGATTAGTTGTTTATTGCAAAGAACATTTTGATTAGTCGAATCGTGGGACCGTTGCGGCTTAAATCATTCTTTATCTGCTCTAAAGGAAAAAAGATATGAGATTCTCACACAAAAATATCTTCTAAATGATAATAAAATATTTTAATCACAAAACGTGTTAGCATCTTCTTAAATATTTTAGTATTAATTATCCAATTTAGGATAAGATGAGAACCGAAAATGACAATTATGACTAAAATAGAACATTAAAAAAACTACGTAAAAGATAAAATCGTGGAGGCTCGAATAGTATGGTCACAGTTGAGATTTTCTATCTCAATAGATTTGCACCTATGTTTTACCTTGGCATTTTGCCTTTGTTATGGATGAACTCACATGATCTATTTGAGTCGAGGTCATTGGGGTTTGTTATTCGTTTATAATGAAGTTTAGTTGTTTACGCCCCTAAATTGGGTTAGATAATAAGTTGGAACTTTGGAAGTGTAATTTGAAATTTATGGGTTTTAGGTTGACCATAACTAAGACATAATACACATAAATGTCAAAATAGCAAGAATATTTATGCTAAGGGAATTGAAATAGAGAACCATTTTGTCTCTTAAAGTGATTGTTTTAAGTATCTAGATTGGACTATTTACAAGAAAGAAATGGATTTACTGCATAGATAAGATGAGTTTGATGATCAATAGTTAACACCACAATCTTGTGTGATAAGAAGATCGATATGTATAATTTAAAATATACGTCAACAAGTGGATGTAACGTCGATTTAAACTGATTTTATAGCAGTTGATGCTAGATATCAATGTGAAGCAAGCTCTAAAAGCAATCAAGTATCTAGTGATATTAATTCTTCAAGTGAGGTTTCTTCCACTAAAGAAAGTCACACTTCAACAATTTCTCTTAATCGTGTTTTCAGGTTTAAGAGAAAAAATGTAGCAAAAGATTTGGTTGAACTTAAAAATGATGTTGATAGATACTTGTTGGACGCTTGTGAAGACATAGATGATAGTGATTTTGATGTTCTTAACTGGTGGTGAGGTGGCGGGTTAATGGAAATAAATATGATACTTTGTCCAAACTCGCAAGAGACGTTATGGCAATTCAAATGTCTACGGTGGTTTCAGAAAGTGCTTTTAGTACTGGTGAAAGAATCCTTGATCCATTTCGTAGTTCTTTAACCCCTAGGATGGTGGAAGTTTTGGTGTGCATCCAAAACTGGCTTAAAGAGTTTTCAATCATTAAGAAATTTTATATTGAAGATGTTGAGGTATATGAAAAAGTGGATGAAGGTAATATAGTTATTCCATGTATTATGTTAAATAAATGTGTTTTATTTAATTTATTGTTAATTTAATCATTTATTTTGTAGAGCTTTTGGAATCAGAGAAATCAAATGAAAGCTAAATAAAAGTTATTCATGCATTTATGATTTTTTCATGTAGATGTATAATGTATTCAATGTGTACAACTGACTTTGTCATTATGTTATTAATCTTTTCTCTAAACGTTTATATTATTTTGTAGAAATGCTACTTAAAGTTGTATGAGAATCGAAGATTAGGATACTCTACTTTGTTAGAAGTTTGAATTTCGGATGTGTAGTATTTTTCTTATTTATTTATTAAGTTTGGATTACTGTATATTTTTAATTGTTGGTTGATTGTAGTATTTACTTTTCGCGCTAAATGATAAATTTTAGCGTGTTTGGTTTTATTAGTATGATATTAACTTGTAGGGAAATAATTATTTGAGATGTAAGCTTTAATTTATTTATTTTGAAAAAATTCAAATCATAAACTTATTCTTAGTAAAAAATTGTAATTTACTCAATTTTAGTTGATTGTATTGTATGTATGAATGATAAATATTATTTCAAATTTCTTATTGAAATGACAAAAGCATTGTCTATATTGAAGCCAATTAATGGACTGGGAAGTTATTTAAAAGAAAAAACCGACCTGATCTGATTCGGGTTGGGTCGACTTAGGGTAGGAGTGAGATTGGATCGAGTCGAGTTGTAAAAGAGCTCAAAACCGGGTTTTATGAGTCGGGGTCGGTTTCGACCCAAAACCGACTGACCCGACCCATTGCACACCCTTAGATATCATTATTCATAAATTATAGAATGACATAAAATTTACGTCAAAGTTGAAAGTGAGCATGCATTATTGAAACCTATGTCAAACGAACCCAATCCAGTCTTTGACCGTTGCAAAGTCGTCAAAGTACAACTAGAGCCAGCTCAATGNGATCTGATTCGGGTTGGGTCGACTTAGGGTAGGAGTGAGGTCGGGTCGAGTCGGGTTGTAAAAGAGCTCAAAACCGGGTTTTATGAGTCGGGGTCGGTTTCGACCCAAAACCGACTGACCCGACCCATTGCACACCCTTAGATATCATTATTCATAAATTATAGAATGACATAAAATTTACGTCAAAGTTGAAAGTGAGCATGCATTATTGAAACCTATGTCAAACGAACCCAATCCAGTCTTTGACCGTTGCAAAGTCGTCAAAGTACAACTAGAGCCAGCTCAATGCCTCAATCTAGAAGTAATTGTGGCTGATGAATTATTATTAATAAAAGATAAAAAATAAATATATGAAATTATTTATGAATTAATATTCTTTTATTGAAAATAAAAAATAAAACTTATATTGGAGATACCAACAACTTTTACGTCAATAGCTATTGGTCTTTGACCTGAGCATCACCGGTGATTGTCGACGATATTAATTGCAGTCAAAGATACATAGATGATAATCAATAACATTATTATCGATAATTCTATTTATCACTTTACATACATTTGTTCCTAACACATAACGACTATAGTATCATCTGCAAATACCTATAAAAATTTCAACGATAATCATTTGCGCCATTTAATATTTCTTTTACCATTATATTTAGACCTCTTTAAAAGTTCTGCCCCAAGTCAGATAAACCACCTCAAGCTCTATGCGTAATTCGCACTCACATATAATATTTTGGATCATGCTATACGTACATAATCATCTATAAAACGTTTTACCTAAAGGTCAAGTGCCCTCCAATAGGGGGCCGCCACTTGGCTTTTAGGTAAATGATTAGGTAAAATATTAGATACATTTAGATTTATCTTAATATTTTTTGTTCTATTGGAATTAAGGGTAAAACATTAGATACATGGTTTTATTTATTTTTTGCATACATGGCTTTAATCCATGGATAACCGTAAGAACAAGAAGATACAACTATTTATGCTGGAAAACAGTCCATTACATTGATATTGTTGTATATAGCGCCAAATTTATATGGAATTTTTGCCGAAATACAATTTATTACTCGTTAATGTTGTAGATCCTAATCTCGATGAATGTAGTACAAACCAAATCATAACTAGCAACGTTATAATTATAGAACTGATGTAGAACAAATGGCTCAACGAATTGAAGAAAAAATGGATCGAAAAGGGGAAAAAGTAATAGTGCACGTGTGGCATTCGAGCTCCGGTTTGGATCCATAATATCATTTCAAAAAGAGAATGACAGGACGAGTAAAATTATCCGCTTTACCGTTACATATGATGGATTTTGGCCATCCGAGTGTGTTTAGGAGTCGAAAACTGATTTAAAAATTTAGTGCTATTTTTGTCATAATAATTTTTTTACAATTTTAGTTTGTTTAAACTAAGTTTTCATGTAAAGCCTTATAAATGAAGGGTTAATTCATTGTTTTTGACAAATCTTACATTAATAAAATTTAGTGAGTTTATTTCTTCACAATTTGGTGAATTACAAAATTCCTTATTTCGCACTGCTTAAAGAACAATGTTCTTTAAGACATTTGCTTGTTCCAGAACAAGGGAATGAAAATTGACATGTTGTAAAAACATATATTCCGTTGTCTGTTAATCAAAAGACGACGAACTTTCTCGTACACAAGGGATTTCTGGGATAAAAGTCGTCCTAAGTTTTATCATTCATTAATCAGCATTACTTAATCTCGATTTGCAAAGCCTTACAAGACTATAAAAGGAATTAATAACACAGCATATGAATCATTCTCTTTTTTCAACAGCCTCACGCAGTAGAACTTCGGAAGATTGTCAAGGCTTTTATACTAAAGATTCACCTTCGAATACGAGTGATGATACAAGTTGCATTAGCAAAGCTGTTGGTCAATGATTACATATACAAGAAATAAATAATTTTATTACATATCAAATACTCAAAAGTATCATCCACCACCAAATGATATCTACTTCAGGATGCAAATTTTTGACATGCTCTATATCTACTCCTTTTTTTTTTAAATAACTGGAATTGCATAAAATCCTGCAGCCAAAAGGAAAAAAAAAAAACTGTTCCAGTTGCAGATTAAGATAGTAATTTATCCCATTAAACTGAGCATAAAAGTTAAGAACCACACTCAAAAAAAAAAAAAGGGCAAATATGAGGTGAAAAATGAAAACGACCAGCCTTACGAACTCATCGTGTCTACCCAAATATGCTTCATTTTCCATAAAAAGCAGAGATCTAACAATAAAATGCCAGAAGCTCTAGATAGCCCCCTGCCCACCTAGTCATATAAAAGGGAAAACCAACTAGATGCTAAGTTTTATCTCATTTCTCACGTACAGGAGAGAGAAGGTATGAGTTATAGATAGTAAACTAGCAGTATATTTTCATGCCATTAGGTTACAAGATTCACCTCAAACGAGTTTGTGGTTGAGACATGAAGTTCAAATTGATAAAGTAATTTGTTTCAATTAATTATGTCTAGTTATCCAGACATGACAAAATTTGGAACTGAAATTTTTTTCGAGTGTTGACTGGCTTAAACTGGACCCTGCAAGTGTCCGGGGGTGGAAAAAATGGACTTGGTATGATATGTTGTGGTTGGTGTAAAATCAACTACGAAGTGGCATGATGCAGAAAAGAGCAATACATACTACTGCTAAAATGAAGACGAGCCAATCGATTATTTAACATAAAGACGAGGAAACAACCCAAATTTAAGGACCAAAATAACTCAAAACTGTCAAAACAAAAGAGATAATACCAGAATACTTGCAGCATACGATCAAGCAGCCTGAGCTGTTGCCTTTCCTACTGTTTTGGTGTCAAATATTTCAATCCAGTAGCCATCGGGATCTTTAATGAATGCTATATTCTTCATACCTGCAATGAATTGCATCAATTATGCACAGAACAGAGTGTTTTCCATAAGATGGTCAAAACAATTTCGTCAACAATCCTTAGTTACTCTCTGCAAAACATATTTTGGCTTTAGCCGTGGAAATGTAACAAGTACTTTTTGGTGGAATTATACATAATATAGGACAGTAAATCTAGGGGTAGAGAGTAAATAGGTTTGCAAGTTCGAACATCCTGCCATATCAGTGAAGATTATCTTCGGGAAACAGATCACGTATCATACTTGCCATAGTAAACAAAAAAGAAGAGTAGAAAACGATCAAAGAACATATAAATTTATAGTGGTTCAGCATCGAAAGTTATGTCCACTGCAGATTTTTCAATGTAATGAAGAAGGATTACAAGGTTTTCTTCCTACACCTCGTCGTAAATGGTCCCCTTGGATCATAGTGTAGGATAGATCAATCTGCAGTCGAGAGGTGAACTGGAAGTACAATTAGACTCCACAGTCCAATATTTTTCAGCCAACTAGTGATATGAAAGTGAAAAAATATGGGAAAGCTCAATTTTTGCTTAGAAGAGTTCTGCATTAGTATATGCATCTGTAAAATATTTGCACAAGATACTATCTAGTCTCCTATTTTTGAAACTATCCGCATTGTAATTACTATGATATATTATTCATCAATAACTGTTCGAATTCCTCAAGCTAGAATAATTCTTAATGGATTTGCTTACTAGAAACACTCAATTCGCGGTCAATCAATAATGCAAGTCTGGAAAGACCAAACAAGGTACTCTATTTTCTATGTTCTGGGATCAAAATTAACATTGTACTTGTACATATGAGAAAAATGAAACTTGTTAATTTGCCATGTGAATTTGAGTATCAATGTCAATTTTGCCCAAAGATTTAGGTATTGTGCCTTGTCAAGTCAGGAATGGAAATACATAATTTATTCCAAGCGCTGAATCCAACTGAAATAATTAAAGATGGTACCTTATCCTGATTATTTATACCGTCAATTCTGATTCATTCCATAGGATTATAAGTTGTATTAAGAATTTTATATTAGCTAACAGGACGTTTGGTTAAAACTATCACATNGCTAGTGCATTAGTTAATCTCCCTTGGTAAGTTAAAATGATGACTAGTGGGCAGAAGTTGAGGCAGAAGTTAAAATGATAATCTACCTTATCATGATTATTTATACCGTCAATTCTGATTCATTCCATAGGATTATAAGTTGTATTAAGAATTTTATATTAGCTCACATGACGTTTGGTTAAAACTATCACATTTGTTCGTGCTTTATTAAAATGCAATGTTGGTAGCTATTTATTCCAGAAGATCCTAAATATTACTACAATTTATATTGTGACAGTATCTTCCATTCAAGCAAATTTGTGGTGGGAGGTTCTGAACCAAGACCTGATGCAATAAATTCAAATTTTGAATGAAACCATGAACGTGGAAGGTTTGAACAAGAACTTTGCAGAAAAATACCAAATTCAAGCATTAAGAATTATATATATGAAGAAGTTATGTATTAAAACCAGAAGTCAAAATAAAAATTATACCAAATAAACTTCAGAAACTAAAAGGATTAGGTTACCATCATTAGGTTTCTTTACGAACTTCACATTCAAACTTTCAAATCTCTTGCATGCCTTGTTTACATCATGAACGGTAATACCTATGTGCCCTGAAAGCATTATGAGACGTGTTAACCATTCAAATATCGTATAAGCTCAAGTATCTCCTAGAAAGTAAAATTCATTTTACAGGGAAATCATTATAATTGGTTCCATAATCGTATTAAAGAAAGAAGTAAAGAGAAACTAAAGAGATTTATTCCCTTTGATGTGTAATTATCTAACAAAAACAAAGCTGTAGAACTCAATAGCATTGCACATTGGATATTGAGATTTATTGGGAACAAAGAAACTAACATAGTAACATAGGACTTTTACTTTACAATCAAGGTGATTCGAATAATGAGAAACCTTCACATCAGGAAAATATAATACCTATTTATTGATAAAGCTGGTCAATAATACATATATGTTATTCATTCCTACAATCCATCAATTTAAAAATTATTACACAAGCATAAGAAACTAATATAAAAAACTATCGTAAAAATGATTTAATTTTTTTGGAGTAGGTGGCTACGTTCTAGAACATAGTTAGGCAACCAATTTCTTATGAAGAAATTTGCAAAAGACACAGCATGGCACTGCCCTAAAAATATATAAAAGTGAATGACAGTCAATAAACTTGATCTAGGTGACACGGAAGTTTATAAAGTCGCAATTAAGCATTGATTCTGTTTTCAACCACAACGTTTAAGAAGACTATAATGCAAGCACCAACACAATTTTTCATCTCCCGAAATGCAAAACCAGACAGCTCATGACATCTAAAATTCAACATTTTAATAATTTCATGTTATAAATAAAGTTCCATTAGCAAGGTACAAAGGGTGTGCACAACATTTAGATAATTAGATATTTCATCACAGTTATCCCAAGTAAATAGGTATAAGAAAAGATACTGTTCCAAGTTTTTTCTTAAAAAAATAAGTGGGGAAAAATATAAGAAAGAAGCATGTTTAAGTCGAATGTTTAACTAACCATATCCCAGAGGTTCTGAGTTCCCAGTATGGTAACCCCTAAAATCAGGATCATTCTCAGTACCCCATTCACTGTGACAAAAATCTAATAGTTATCATGAAAGAACCACATGAATGGGATTTCATTATTTTTCTGCTCCTAAAAATAGAAGCTCTTACTGTGCAAGCTCAAGGACAGCTTTCTGCCCAAAAGTCCAATTAGTGCGCTCAATGGGATCATTTGGAGCTGAAGAAGTGTCCTGCAAAACCCATACGTAGAAGGATTTAAAGAAACTCAATCTCTCAATATCCTAATTTTCCACACTGTTTTCGAGTATAACAAACATATATACGTACGCACACTAAACATATAAATGCTCACAAATTAAAGCCTAGAATGATGTTTGATGTTTTACCTCATATCCCAAAAGGTATATAGTAAGCTTGTAATCTGAAAAATCCAACCTCTTAAGCAACCTATGTTCCAGAAGGATATAATCATAAAAACTTAGTTCCACCTACACAAGCAATAGCATCAACAAATTTATTGTTGTATCTAACATGACAGTTGATCTGCATGTAAAGTTTAAGTTGTTTATAAATAAGGTTTTCAAATCATACAAATCAAATAGAACGTTGCTTCGGCGCATGTGTGGTTGTTATGGTGAAGAGGTGCAGTTGATACATGAAATCCTGAAATGGGGTTCACTCTAACAGCTTATCGAAACACATAGTTCAACGTCGTTATCTCATATTTCCCACCATTTGCACTTAAAGGTCAAGACCACCAGAACTTTGGACATTTTAGTCTTCTAGATAAATACTTAACAGAACTGAAAGGCTATTGGAATTATAAATACTATTGAATTAGACATATGAAACCAAAGTCTCAATTTCATACCACTTCCAATGTCATAGTCTATTATATATGCAGCAAAGTTACAAGGTGGTTAAAAATTCAAAAAACAAATCCAATTGTATTGGCATAAACATGAAATCATAATTTTAGGAAAAAAGCAAAAAATAACTATAAACGACATAAAAAAAAAAAAATCACAGATTGGATAATAAGGCAGCTTGTAAGTTTCCGAAATTGAGAAGACTTACGACATGCCCATTACTCGAGAGTAGAAGTCGAGACTGACTTTTGGGTCCTTCACTCGAAAATTCTGAACACAACAAAATGTGGGTTCCAATTATAAACAAGAACAAAAATAACAATCCTAATAATGAAGGTTACTGAAGAGCTTACTGTTTGTTGCAAGAAGAAACCTCTGGTCTCCTCATCAGGACTAGTGTGGAGGCCTGGGTTGTTGGAGGCTGACTCTTTGGATGCCATTGATATACCTCAAATTCTGCCAACAAAAATAAAAAAGGACGTTTGAGAGTAAAAATCAATACATATGAAAATGGGTATGACTTATGAGAAAACATAAACAACGCATTTGAACAAAAATCAGGCGATAGATAAAAGGCCAACGGGTGCATGGTTTTTCCACCTTTGATTTGATAGTCACAAGCGTAGGGAGTAAAGACAACAGGGAGGAGGCTTTGGGAGTATAAATAACATGGAAGAGGAGGGAAAGTTCAAAGTATCAGTCAGCAATGAGAAGGAAGATGAATTTTGACCCAGAAAGTTATTTATGTAATGACAAAAAGGAAAGGTATTTCAATTTGACTTCACATTAATGTTAGAATAGTATTGGGGCGGCAACACCAACCGACAAGTTCAATCAAACGTAGAATTAAATAATTTATTTAATTATATTCCTCATTTAATATCACGTAGTGCCATTTAAATCATTATTTTAATACTAATGGTGCTAAATAATATTACAGAGATTAAAGAAAAATCGTGCAATCATTGCCAAAACTACGAGTTCAAATGAAACGAACAATCAATATTTTTTGTTCACAAGCACACATATTTCTATCAAAGCAACAAATGATAAATATAAAATTAAAATAATAATAATAATTTACCTTGTTTAATATTGGAGAGTGTTAAAGACAATATATATGAATTGGTCGAACTATAATTTTCAACAAAAACGCTAGATGTAGTGTATATCGAGCATGACATTTGATGTGTTTGTTGATAAAATTCGAGGGAAAATTATTTAATTTTCTAAACTATTCAATGGTATGCTGTCAGTAACAAAGTGTAAATGATGACGTAAAAAAAAGATGGTACATATATCATGGTTGAATGTACGATATCATAATAGAATAGTCATTTTCATGGGTCAACTGAAGATTTCAACAATTAGATTGGTCAAATATATAATATTTATCCATTTTACTTCCCTTTTAAATAAATCACAAATTTCAAGCACTGCAAAATTGACCAAGTTTACTAAATTCTATACTTTTATATGTCATCTTTAAATAATAACGTGTAATTGATTGGCATATATAATTTAATATATATTGACTGTAAAATTATATAATATATTGGCTGAATTGGAGATTTATTTTCAACATGAACAAAAATATTGCGGAAAGCCTGAGAATGAAGAAAAAAAATATGTAAATCTCGTTGACTGGGAGAAACTCTATAATTTTATATAATAATTTAATAGAAGAATTAAAGAAAATAAATAGCTGTTGAGAAAATTAAAATAGTGACAAATCCAAAGGGAAAAAAAAAGAGGCAAATATATTCCCACTATATTTTTAATAACTTAACTACATTTTAATTATATTAAAGGTCCATAACATTTAATTATTGTCACTATTCAAAATTTTTGCATTACATTCTTATTCTCAAGTTTATACAAGTTCTGAATTTTCTACTACATAGGCGGCTAAATGAAGCTCCGGTCTTGATCTGTCAAAGCTCATCCCCTAGTCGAAGAACTGGCAAGCGTGAGATCAAAGTCACTTAGGTCCATTTGATTGCAAGGGTAAAAAATGGGTGTAAAGAAAATGAATTCCAAGGAAAATAATTGACTAGAACTTGTTTTTCAGGGAATTGTGAATTACGCGTGTTTGATTGGTATAATTTTCTATCCGAAAAATTTTAAAATTTTGGATCTTTTGTGTTCGTTTGCCTTTGTTTTACATAAAAAAATTTCCACAATTGGTTATAAAATTTGTTTCTATTGCCAAAAAGTTAAAAAAAAAAAAAATGAAATTTTTTCTTTTCGTAAAAAATCATTTTTTTTATCAAAATTTAGTGTTCGTTTGACTTTATTTTACATGAAAATTGTCCGTTAAAGTGAAAAAAAATTTACAATTGGTTATGAAATTTGTTTCCATTGTCAAAAA
>CAIGRH010180431.1:21328-31593 GCA_903798295.1 Fraxinus nigra | reverse complement strand
AAAAGTTGAATGATTTGATTGATTTGTATGGATGTTGGAAAGATGCAATTTTCATTCAATATATAGCTTATTTCATAATATTTATGGTGTCATTTTATGAACCCATTTACTCTTCTTTCAAAGATTTCGATTTAATAAGTCTATTTGTTAAAGTAAGTCCTACAAGAAGTCTTTCAGACAACTATCTATAATTGGTTGTATTATCGTGCTTATATAGATTCTTTTTNGGTTAACTCTGTCTTTAAACCTTTTACATCAAAAGTTGAATGATTTGATTGATTTGTATGGATGTTGGAAAGATGCAATTTTCATTCAATATATAGCTTATTTCATAATATTTATGGTGTCATTTTATGAACCCATTTACTCTTCTTTCAAAGATTTCGATTTAATAAGTCTATTTGTTAAAGTAAGTCCTACAAGAAGTCTTTCAGACAACTATCTATAATTGGTTGTATTATCGTGCTTATATAGATTCTTTTTATACAACATCCTTAACTGGAGCGGTAAGAGGATTAGCCCAATTGACTCACTTTTTTGATTGATGAGTAATTGATGGATTACAAATGGAGTTGGTGTTATGAGTTATATAGGAAATGTATCAAATATGTAGGTCGTGGACGCATATCATCTTTTCTTCTATTTATCTTGTGTATCAATCTTTCTATTAATTTCTTATTATCCGATTTTTTGATAAGTATTTTGAATTACGATGATGATGATATGCAGGATCCCATGGATAAAACCGAAATGAAAAAGGGAGAAGATTCCCATCCGATAAGTAATCTTAATTGCACAATCAAGGTCTCAGATGTGAGGTTCATTTGGTGTACATTTTTCTGAAGTGATTGACATATGTTTTGATTAAGGTTTTAAAGATTGATATATGATGTATTAAGAAATATAATTATGCTATGTTGAAAACTTTCAAAATCGTTTTATGAGTCTTCAGATTATGTGATAATATCCCTTGACATATTTCTCAAAATAAGCTCTTTGGGAGTCTCCAATGACCATCTTGCATTCAAATTCCAGTTTCTTTGTCTTATTTCTATTACAAGGACCTCATTATGCTGATCATAAGCAGGATCCCATGGACAAAACTGAAATGAAAAGGGGAGAAGACTCCCTGCCGACTAGTACCCCTAATCGCACAATCAATGTCTCAGATGTGAGGTTCATGAACTACATTGTAGCTGAAATATATATGCCTTTTCTCAATAATCTTCTTTCACCTTGTTGATGATATCCACAAAAGAAGACTGTTCTGCTTTGATCTGTCATGCATTTCTTTTGGCTTAACTAACATTTATGGGTTATTTACGCTTGTCCCCACAATGAAAAACTATCAGCTCCCAAATAGTGAAGGGTCCTTAAACAATTCTGGATGTTTTTGATTGACGGAATTGGACGTCGTGGATATTTAGACATAACCATGGAGGAACGTAACCTTTGTATGGACAGGTGGTTGTAGTGGTAGTCATAATATAACTGTTTTAACATTAGCAAAAGTATGAGTCTACCACTCACTTGAGTTCCATAACATTAGCAAAAGTATGAAATTGCGTTTTTTAAAAATTGTAGTCTTTTACTAATGAACTAAACTGAGCGGAAAGAAACGATTCATGTAGACCTGAAAATATGCAGTCTGATTATGTAGAAGGCCGAGGTTTAGCATATACCTGAAAAGTTTCAATTGAAGTTAGGATCATTATTCATTTGGATTTTGGGGTACATTTTTCAGAAGTGGTTGTTATATTTTGATTTAAGGTCTTAAAAATTTAGAGTTGTGTGAATCTATATAATTATGCTACGTTGAAAACTTTCAAAATCCTTTTGCTAGTTTAGATATCATGTGCTTATCCCTTATTCAATTTCTGAAATAAGATCTTTAAGAGTTCCCAACCAAATCCAATTTCTGTCTTATTATAACTACGACGGCTTATGCTGATCATGTGCAGGATCCCATTGATAAAACTGAAGCAAAAAAGACAGAAGACTCCAAGCCTCCTAATTGCACGAGCAATGCCTCTGATGTGAGATTCATGAACCACCTTGTAGCTGAAATTTATATGCCTTGTCTCAATAATATTCTTTTTCACCTTGTTTATGTCCGCAAAAGAATACTCTGCATGAGTTATGATGCATTTTTCATATGAAGTAATTAAAGTTCATGGTTATTTACACTTGTCCGCACCATGGAAAAGTTGCATAGAGAATGTGCCAGACAGCCTCTCCATTCATAGCCATTTGTTTTGAGATGAATGCTTAAATATTGTTGGATAGTTTTGATAGAGGAATCGAAAGCTTAACCTCCAAGTAAAGTAACTTTTGTATGGTAGTTGATGATAGTGGAGGTCATACAACAACTATAAACTCTAAACACTAACAAAATTATGATTCTGCCACTCACATGAGGTCACCAACTCAATAATATAAGAAATTGCATGTTGTTATGTAAACTACCACAATTGTAGTCTTGTAGCAATGAACTGAACAGGGTGCCGTAGCTGACCCCAAATATATTGGGATTAAGATTTAGGTCGTTGTTATTGTCAGAAGGTCATAGGCCTAATTGGCCAACATCGTATGCTGGTATTTTTCTTTTTTGTGTGAATGCAATCTTAGCAATGAACCAAACAAAGTGGAGAAAAATTATGCATGTAGCCGACTCCAAATTTTTGGGAAACAAAGCTTAGTTTATTGGTTGTTTGCACAAAATCTTAGCAGATGAAGGCATCAACTCATTTACACGCGTTCTTACTTTTGACAGATAAGAACAGTTAAAATCAGTAATGTTACACTGGCTGCCTCTGATAAAGATATCTTGGAATTCTTCTCTTTCTGTGGTAACATTCAATTTGTCGAGATGAAAAGGTCTGCCCTTTAGCATACTTGCCCATTGAGTCTAATTAAAAAATTGAGCTTAAAAGAGTTGATGGTTCATTTGCAGTGGAACTGAAAACACTCAGATAGCATATGTTACCTTCAATGAGTCACAGGGAGCAGACACTGCAATACTTCTGTCGGTATACTAAATTATTTACTGTTCGAATTGTTCAGTTTTACGTAGTGATCTTCGTGATATTTTATGTCTTCCACATTGATTTATGATAATTTAGAAAGTAAATCTTTTGCCAAACTTTCATTGTTTGAGAACATTCGTCTTTGAAATATAATAGAGAAGAAGGAAGACGGTACCAATTCAAAACCTGCCTAGAAAAATGATTTTTCTCAGCAAGACTGATGATTGTAGAAGTTGATTTGCACATAATCATCGCTCTTGAGAGCAAAAATGAAAACAGAAATAGGATATTGCCCATCTATAGTTTAGGAATTTATCATATTATATACATGAAAAATCTCTCTCAATAGCTATGCAATCAACCAATACTGACACAAGGGATGCACTCCTTATTGAGTTTCCTAGTCTCATTGAACAATTATTGGGAGAAGCGAATACGAGTACTCTGAGTTCAATTCTTTTATGACTCTTTGATCATTTTTCAATCAATGTTATTAGATGTTTAAATTTACTATCATTAATCCATTTTAATTTTCAGGGAGCTACAATAAATAGTCTTCCCGTGTCTGTAACTCCTGTCGATAACTATCAGCTGCCTTCAAATGCTTCTCCTCTGAGCTTGGTGAGTTTACGTGACTGTCATGACTCTTTTAAATAATTTGTTTCTTCCTGGTTTTTGGCCTTTCCATAATCATTTGTAAGTTGGAACTCCCTTGAGGTGTAAACCTCTGAAGCCAAGTGAAGTTGAATGCTGATTATGCACACTACTGCAGGTTGTTAATGCTTATACATGAGCTCGCAGAAACAAAAAAGAGTGCTTAATATTTTCATAACTTGATTTAATGACTTCGTGTATGTTTGGTAAGCTATTTGTAGATTATAAGCCGTGGGTATGGAATGTATGGATAAAAGCTATAGGTCCCAGAATGTGTCTAATAAAATGAGGACTGACCAGCGCAAAAGCTTGAAAAAGCTCTACCAAACATATTGTTCATATTTTTATTTTGGTGATAATACTATTCATTCTCATTATGAGATCTTTGCAGTCAAGTGACTTTATTTATTAATTTATTTTTTTGAACCTTGAATGTTTTGCCTTCAATATATATGTGTTGGTTCACCCCGTACTCTCTCCATTTGATTTTATTTGATTATTTGCCAAACTGATCTTAACAGCTGAAAATAACTTAAAAAAAATCTGAAGCATGTGGGTTGTTATATCAAATATATGGATATTATTATCTTCAAGTTCAATTCTGAACCTCATTTTTCCTTCACGGCCTTTGAAGGAGTCGAAGCCAACTGTTACAGGTTCTGCTGCGAAAAAGGCAGAGAATGTTGTCAGCACCATGCTAGCTAAGGGCTTCATCTTGGGAAAGGATGCCCTCAACAAGGCAAAGTCTTTCGATGAAAGGCACCACTTAATATCAAATGCCTCGGCCACTGTTGCTTCCATCGATAGTAAGATTGGCTTGAGTGAGAAGTTAAGTGCAGGGACATCTGTGGTGAATGAGAAGGTGAGAGAAGTCAACGAGCGGTACCAAGTCTCGGAAATGACAAAATCAGCCTTGGCCGCTGCCGAGCAGAAGGCCAGCAGCACGGGATCTGCCATCATGACAAACCCCTATGTGTCCACTGGTGCTTCGTGGGTTTCGAATGCGTTTAATGTAGTTTCAAAGACGGCTGAGGGTGTTAGAGCAATAGCAAAGGAGAAAGTTGAAAAGGCGGAGAACAAGAGGGAGACCCTTGATAAAGAAAAGGCAACAATGGTAAACAACCTTGCAAACGTCCATCTTAATGAATCTCCTGTGGTTGTCAATTCATCTGATGGGAAAAAGTAAGCTCGTACGAGGATTTCCATTGAACTGGGATTGGTATGAGCATTCTGAAGGTTATAGTTCAGTTGGATGTAGTTCATTGCACGATTTAAAGTCATTGTCACTAGAAATTTAAAGATATTCTGCATGTCTTGGTAGGTTTGGTGTAGTTCTCTTTTATTTTGATTTGAGAAGCTGTTTTCACTTTGTAAAATTCTCCTAAGGAGTGTTTAGCAAATGCTAATGCTAAACTAAATCCTATAAATTTTTTATGCACAGATGAGTTCAAAGAAACACAAGGCATATTAGTCAAGAGTAAAGGTCGGAATTTTTCAACTCTTTGGATGCACAATAATTTGTTGAGTCATTACAAGCTCCTTATTGAAAGAAATTTTATCTCCAGGTGCAGTATATAATGACAGCTAACTAGAAGAATGTGAGGCTTTCCTTTACGGATTTAATGAACAATTTACATGTAGTGTTCTATGGTAATGGAAAAGTACAACAGTCCCCAGCGTCACTTGATCCGACTTGAAGAATGTTTATAAAACTTGAAGCTTTAGCTAGTTTATGTACTTCACTAACCATTCCAAGCTCTGTCAAACAGAATACACAATGGTGAAATTCATAGCTAACTTCAAAACTGCAGAGATATTCTATATAGAAAATGGTTTATAAGGGAATGTTACTGCGCCTTAAATATGAATGCCAGCTGAGGAGTATATTTCAGAAAAATGAAAAACTACGATCTATAATAAGTTATTTGGCATAAATAGTAGTGTTTCTCACCTTTATGCATTCCGGTAAATCATTGTCCATCTGTATTGCGTGAGACTGCAGATTGAAGTCGAAATATTCATCAATTATCAATAAAAATAAAAGCATTTTGTTTGACAACTCTGTTTTCCAATGGTTAACACTTTAAGTTTCATAGAGGAAAAAAAAAATGATATGCATTACAAGACGTATAACTACATGGAAATGATAATTGAATTTTATTTCAGACTCTGAAAAAAAAAAAATTCCCTGAACAACTTTGCGTTATGAAAGACAGACACGGAGTTGATAAAATTGTATCAATTCTTGCTTACCTCTGTAAGTAGGCGGCAGGATGCATCTTGATTTGTTGCAACAGAAGCAAGGATGGCTAGCCCAGCTGCAACAGTTGAGGGCCAAAAACATAGTTGTTGATGGCCCAGCAGTGCAAGTATTGCTAGGTATCTGGCAGTCCTCTTCACTTGCTCATTTGCTCTTGCAGCTGTGAGGTAGAACCTGTGGACATAATTAATTGAAGTGCACAATGTGCGTGAGAATTGAAGTTATAGACATCTTTGGAGTTTGGTGATTAAATTTGTACCATAGAAAATTGTAATAGGTGGGTAGGAAGCATTTGAAGTTAAGGACTTCCTGCACCAGCCACTCCATAGCCACCACTTCACTTCGGCCATATGCAGTACTTCCTACATTGAATGTCTTCCTACGCACGCTGAAATGAAGTTTCTAGTACGTTAGAGATTGAATGTCCGAGAATTGGTTGACAAGTAAGATCATAATGGGAAAGAAGTTTAGCCTGCAGCAGTGTCAAAACAATCTTCCTAGTAACTCCTATTACTTGGAATTTAAGTTTCAAGTCTAAAATAAGTAAACAGAGGAACATTTATCTGAGGACTGTGTAAAAAGTTAATAGAGACCCTATACTCATGTTATAATATTAGTCCAATATCATATCATTGTGCTGTACAAGCTTTTCTTAATTGAAATACTTCAGAAATTTAATACAGATTTTTTTTATTGTGTTCAACTTCATAAGAAACTTGAAACTGCTGATGACACCCAAAACGAAACCACAAAACAGAAAGGAAAAAAGAATGTAATGTTATTTGACTATGCTCGTAGGAAATTAGTAAGGACAGGAGAGACAAAGGACTCGAGAAATATTCTCAATCTTTTGGCTAATTAATTTACAACTTGATGACAATTCTGCATTTTAGAACACTCTAAATTCGATAAATCAACTGAAATGAAGATGCCGAAATCATATAAGACCGTACAATAATGATAATAGAAATTGCCTACAATTAGGTTGTTTGTCCATACTTTACCCTGTTATATTTCCACGATGCCATATGTTCCTCATTTTTGGAAATTACTAAATATAACCTAATACTCATGGTGACTCTACTTATTGAAAATGAGAGTATGATTATTTCGTCATGTATGTCAATGCATAAGAACAAAATGTACGTAGTTCAAGGTGGTTTCTCAATCATCCAATGCAATAAGAAACGATCAAAGGAATAAATTATTACCAGTTGGAAGGCTGATTTTCTTCAATCCTGATAGCTAGCGTGAGGCAGGCAATGCCAGCGATCTGAAGATTCCTCTTGTTTGTGAAGTATCCTTTACATAGAAATCGATCAAGAAGGCTAACACCTAAGAACATTGTCTCTTTCTGAAGCTCCTTATTTGTAGCATGCTGTGGGAGTACATAAGGGGAACAAATGCATCTGTAAATATCAATACAGAAAATAGAAAAATAGGAAGGCTCTTGATATTGTGAATTTGTCGATTATTTCACTGTCTGAAGGAGAGAGTGATCATTCTAAGACAGTAAAGATCATCACATCTACAGAGGAAGCTAAATCATTTCTGCAACATGAGTTGCATTGGTGAATCATGGATGTGCAAACCAAGCAATGCAAAATCTGAAAATGTAACTAACTGTAGATTCTATTGCAAGTGGACTGCACATTCCAATAGCTTCTTTTACTTCGTTTTATTTTCTTTACCAAATGAACTGGTATAAATACTAGAAAGATTATGCTACTTATACATAAAAATGGTATATAAGGGATTACATAAAATGATGTGGAGGGAAAATATTGGATGAAAAAGTGAACTATATTTAAACCGACAAATGCTTTAGATATTTAGCAGAATAAATGACGTGAGATGTAGTGAGATCCATACTAGAAATGCTTTAGCTATTTAGCCCCGAGTAGAATAAATGATGTGAAATGACAAAAATTGTCCTGGTGCATCCACTCACTTTCATGACTGTATTAACTAGAACATGTGCGGCTTGACAATGAGACAAGGTTACACTATTAAGGACCAGTAGGCGAAAATAAAACTACAAAGCTCCCACAGTCTCACTTTGTATAGAACGAGCACTTCTCCATTTCTAAAGTTCGTGCAACACACATGCACGTGTCCAAGATAGTGCATCTTCCTCTCTCAGTATACAAATAACAGATTGTAAATCTTGATTTGCTAGAAGCAATTTGCAGAAAATTGATACCGCATCTCATATATGGATTCCTCAAAAGTCAAAGCTAACCATTTAGTAGCAGTATAGCTATATGCCGTTCTGGTACAAAATATCCTCTCATAAGTCAGAGAGGTCCGAATAATTTAAGGAAACAATAGGAACTAAAACAATGTCAAATAACTCGAGATGTAAAATGTGGAAGATTTTAACTGACCTCAACAATCCAATGAACCATCTGTAGGCGTTGCTGAATGACAAGATGGCCATAGTCAGTGATTGAACAGTATTCCTCTGCATAGTCGAACAGATACACTTGCCGCCTCTCTCTTTCCCTCAGCATCCTGTAGCTCTCTTCATCTTCTTTTTGTTCAAGTCCAAGTAACTTAATTCACAAATAAACCATTTAATCAATTATTTATGCTAATTGTTCTAAAATTACTGGATAAAATACAGATTTCCAAGCGCTTAAAATAAACTGAACTCAATCATAAAAATACCATCATTAAAGTTTTATGTAAAAATGTTCTAGAGTTAAGAAAAATCAAACTACTGAAATTTATGCCTTGTTATAGGAAGATTTTACCTCGCTAAAGTCCTATTTTTTTTTTAGGTAAATCAATCTCGGTATATTTGATTACGTTTAGTTTATCTGGTATAAACACACATCAATTATTAAAATTACACAAATCAAAATTCAATGCATAGCAAGACATGTATATATAAATAATATTCACCCATAAAACAATCAAAAAATATGTCTATAATATTTCAGGAATGAAAAAATAATTTATCAAAACTCACAGCGTCGTGAGAATCATATTTTTCACAGGTTTTGGAAGTACAATTGATGGCAAACGTTGATCTGCGGAACTGTTGTTTAAACTGCTTGAACAATTGAAACATAGGCGAGGTACTCTCATCTTCAATCGACTTTTCTGAAAATTGACTTCCAGAATCGAAAGAAAACAACGGTGTATCATCTGAATATTCGAACTCCATACCAGAAGTCTCCGTGAAAATATCCGACGACTTCTGGTTCTCTTCTTCACCATCCAGAAAGCTGCAGCTCGAGAAATGCTCCGAACAAGCCAAATTAATGTCAGGTGCAGCGTGTTCCAGAATACTCTTGCTAGCACCTGACTCGCAGCAGTTAGCTGAAACCTCTGAGACAACGCCATCGTTCTTGCCTGCTCTGTTTCCATTGATTTTGATTGAGTTTTCCACAGAGTTAAATGAAACGACATCGTTTTCAAGTGAAACCTCAGATTTCTCAGCTCCACGACTGTTGACTTTGGTGGACAAATCACCAGAAAAAAATTGAATGTTAGACATTTTTGAAGTGGCCTCGTCTTGAGTAATTTCAACAGAATTATTATTTTTCTTCACTTCCTTGAGAAATGAAAACTGAGGAACACTAGAAACTTCCGATATGGTAATTGCCTCCGAATCCTCACTCTGTATATTTTTACTCTTCAACTTCAACCCTTTTTTCGTAGAACTTTCAAACACAACAGCTCCAGAAGACGATTCAACGCATGAACTCTCCTGTAACTCCAATTCATCATACTTTCTACTCTTATTTTCCACTTTATTCCTGTAATAAGATCTTGTAAACCTCCGATACTCATCTCCGGCCTCATTTTCAGATTTTCGCAAAGGCTTCTTTGCGTTAACTGAGACTTCGCTAGAATCGTACGACACTTCACTTACTGCTCTGAACTCCGAAATATTGTTCGAAATTGTAGAATAATTTTGAATTATCGGTGAGATCTGTCGTGGGCGGCGGCGAGGGAGCTTCGAACGAAGCTGCTTCTTCCAGAAGTTGAGCGGTTGCGATTCAACTTCAACATCAACTTGCGCTTCAAGCTTGCGCTTCATCCTTGTCTGCATAACAACTGAGAAGCGGTTTCGAATTAGATGTTTTAGACTTTGCGCGTGTGTGAGAAAGGGAGGGAGGGAAGAGAGAACGTCAGGCAGGCGGTTAAGGAACGTTGAGAGTGAGCTATTTATAGGGTCCGGTTGTGGTGGGGCCACAATGTTCACGTTGATACAGTTCTTTTTCTTCCAACGTGCAAACAATGTACAAGTCGTAATTCACTCAGTACAACACTGCTAATTGTAGTTGTAGTTGTAGTTTTTTTTTTTTTTTTTT
>CAIGRH010180431.1:0-21083 GCA_903798295.1 Fraxinus nigra | reverse complement strand
TTTTTTTTTTTTTTTTTTTTTTTTTTTTTTTTTTAAATAATATTCTTAATCATAAATTTTTTAATAAAATAATATTACACATAAATTAAAAAAAAATTCTTATTTTTTAACCACACAATTTTCATCAATATACTATTTCAAAATACATTCTTAACAAAAAAACAAACGGGACTCAAACACGCTCTAAAATCTAAATATGTAATATCTAAAAGTAAGTTATTTATTTTTAAGAAAAAAGTACCTAACTCCTTATCATGGAGTGAAAAAGTAAGTTATAAACGTGAGATATGGAAACATTGACAAGAATTCAATACCACGAAAGCATAAGAGTTCATCGACAAGATGATCTAAACAAGTTTTGAAATAATAAGTTACTTGACAACTTAAAACTTTTACTTCTTTGCCTCCTAAATCATCATCAAGCACATTGTCTCTGTTCATTGACATTTGAGTCCTCAAATTGACAAATTTTTGCACGAATGATCATTTCTATATGGTTCCATTCATTTATTCGGTCAATAAGTGGGTATATAACATGAAAAAAAAAAAAAAACTTCAGATTTAATGGAAAATTCATTATTTCCTATCATAATGAGCCTAAGCCCACCTCGTAGTTTTAATGCAATCAAGATTGTGATTTTTTCCCTTCGTATAACACAATATGTAGAAGCTCAAACATAGAAGTCCATCTCTAAAGAAAAAGGGATCGTTAAGGCTACAACTTTCAGCTAAAAGCACTAGAGACGTGGAACGTGAAAACTCTGGGCTTAAGCAAACTTTTGTCGCCCGTTGATCCAATATAAAACCTGCCTATACAGTTCACAAAGTATGACCCTCAAAATTATCCAACCCAAATAGGAAAAACATGGAATGACTATCCGCTCTAAAAGCCCAATCACAATTCAGAATTCCTAGGGCATTCTGAAATCTCAACGCCGCTTCACTTTCCACTATATATAGAAGCACACCGCACACAGCGATTATGGCTAGCAGAAGTTGGCGCGTAGTGAGGTTTTTGACTTGTTAATCTGCATTTTTATTTTTATTTTGCATAAGATAAGATTTGTCTCTATGATGATGAATTTGTTATAATTATGACCTTTTATCTCCTGAGAAGTTTTCAGTGCTGAATAATTTTGGAGACCTGAACTGAAGAGACAAAATTGATTTTCATCTTTTTTTTTTTTTCTAATTCTTTGATAGTCCAGCTCTTGCATATGTATCGTGTGTGCCGGATCTGGATTTTGTTTTTCTTTTATTTTTTGCCTAATATTTATTTACTTCAGCAGTATTTTAATTTGATTCTTTCTTCTTAGTGGGCCTCTAATGATGACTAAATTATACTTTCGTTCTTCTGAAAAAAATTTCAATGTGGAAGATTTATGGAGACCTGAACTGAAGAGGCTTTCAATTTGAATAATTCATTTTCATTGTGGATTTTAATATGAGATATGACATAATCTGCGTTTTATTATTTGATTCATAAATTTTCAGTTATCCACGTATGCTTCCCAAATTATATCTATTTTATTTTGATTTATGTCAAATGATGAGTATAAATATGAACTTTGTTCTTCTGAGATTAATCTTTCTGAAAATTTTATTATAGATTGGCAAGAAGAGACAGATAATTTACTATTACTTTAGTTCACCTGTTTATTTATTTTTAGAAATTACATTTTCTTCGGATATGTTCCTCAGTGATGAACAACAAGATGACGAGTCTGATCGAAATCCATTCTTAACAATAGTGATGTTAATTCGAGGCATTTGTCTGAGAGGAACAAGAAACCATAGAGTTATTATCATCCAAAATTATTTTGAAATATTTTAAATCTCCAGAGATGATCTCACGAAGAAAACTTCTTTAATTTCAATATTAATGTTGTAAGTTGGCAGTCCAATTATTATTTTCTCAAACCCTGCTTATAGACTGCATACTTGATCGTTCTTGATTTTTGATTGGGGTTACACACCGCGGCTATCCTTGGTATTTTCATCGGGTCGAAGTAGTATCATTGGTGCGTCCAAGGCAAAAATTGAAGGTGACTGATGCAAGGTTGTGCAATTCTCATTTAGATGAAAAGAAGTGTAAAAGGATTAAGAATTTAATTTTTTTTTCAAGTCTGATAATAATTTTTCTTGCAATCAAGGTATATCAACAAATAAAGAGCTCTCATTTTCAATTCCAATTCATAAGGTTTACCATATATCAAATGGATTAAAACAAATCAAGTAATTTCTTGGATAAGATGAGTATTATGTACCTCATTTGATATTTTCTGTTGACAATTATGTAACGTGTGCTGTGCTATAAGTGGTTCGTAGGGGTGTGCGTGTGTTGGCAGAACATTGGACCTTGGTGGTGGTGAAATTTCAATTCAAAATTGAGTAGACAGGATGATTCGATTTTTTGTGTTGAAAGGAACTTATTTTCCTTTGAAAATCATTTTTCCCCCAAATTTGACTCTTCAATGCACCAACCTGAACATTACTTCAAATTTGCCATAATCGGTTCAGTTTTGACTGTTTATGTTGGTTCCCTCGAACCACACGAGCTGATTTATGTTGGTTAAGCGGGTAACTTGTCCACCCATGGTGGTTCCACTTGTGCTTTAACAATAATCGGAAATTTGATATAATTAACTGAACAAGCAACGTTCTAACATTTTTGAAATAACGCAAGCACGTCCATACGGAACTGGAGTGAGTAAATTGTGAGATAATAAGTTTAAAGCACTTTCTAGTAAAATCAATGTAAAATTAAATGGAATTGAGAAAAATGAAACATTCTCATTGTGATGGTGGCGGATTCAGACTAGTATGGGTGACTGTTAGACGGCTGCTTGAGCGGTTAAACATTAAATTCTAAGGCCAGAAAAATTGAAGACGTTTGTGGGGGTGGGTATTCAAAATCAAACCACTCGTTTTCACTATAGTGTGGATTGATTCAATCCACATAGACGGCGACTAGCCCATGATCCAATTTGTTATTTATGAATCACATAGAGGAATATAATTTAGGGAAAGGGTAAGGTAAAAACTGAAGCTTAAAAAAAATTAAGCAACTCTAGATAGTTAACTATAACTTTTTCAATTAGCCATAAGCTGAGGTTTTTGGATTTTTTACGAGGTTAGTTTGTAAATTCCAATAACAAAGTGACTTTGATTGAATTATCGCATTTTTAAGCAATTAAAAAATAAATCTTTATATATATATATATATTTTTTATTGGAAGCGATTACCTAATTCAGTCACGGGCTAGAATTCCAATAACAAAGTGACTTTGATTGAATTATCGCATTTTTAAGCAATTAAAAAATAAATCTTTATATATATATATATATATTTTTATTGGAAGCGATTACCTAATTCAGTCACGGGCTAGAAAAATTCAGCACTATTACTGCAAATCACATGATGGTGGCTTTATCTAAAAATGAAATTGTCGTATTATATATACACGCGTACAGTGCGGTAGGGGAGTGTGGCATCCACATGTCTTTTGCATAAAAAGCGTAGTCTACAATTCCAAGAACTATTTTATCTTTAATTGAAACTTTAGGCTGTTCTCGAATTTAAATTAAATATTATTGGACCTCCTCACGAAATGTAGACCTAATAAATAGGTTGGACTTTTGACTGAAAAGAATTTTTTTTTTTTTAATACAGGCAAAGTATTCTTTTAAATTTAATGGTATGAAGATTGTGTACATTTTAGAGGGTGTTTTGTGCGGATTAAAATTAGATTTTTAGTAGATTATGATAAAAGTTTTTGAAATGTGTGGTTGAAAAAATGTGGTTGACTTTGACTTACATTAAAACTAGATTTTAATTCGACACAAACATGTCCTTAACCCAAAAGAAAAGAAGTAGAAAAGATAAATCTTATTTGTGCCTCCAAATAAGAAAATGTTAAAAAGCACGTCTGCTGTAATGCCATGTTAATGTCTTTATATTCAACAAAAATATAGCCCATTTTATCATGTACATCGTCTCTCTCTAAATTCTTTCTTCAACATCGATGGCTCAAGAAACGGGAAAATCTTTGTTGAATCAACACACAGAAAACCACTTCACTGCTGGAGAAATTGTTCGTGACTTGATCATCGGTGTTTCTGACGGACTTACCGTACCTTTTGCGCTTGCGGCCGGTCTGTCCGGCGCCAATGCGTCGTCCTCCATAATTCTCACCGCCGGCATAGCCGAGGTAGCTGCTGGAGCCATCTCCATGGGACTTGGAGGGTAAACTCTCGGATTCAGCCTCATTAACATTATTTTTTTCATTTTTTTTTTTTATTTCCTAGTATAATATGAATTTCTGTCGTATGAAATTCAGGTATCTTGCTGCTAAAAGTGAGGCAGATCATTATATGAGAGAAATGAAAAGAGAAGAGGAAGAGATCAATGATGTGCCCGATACAGGTGAGATGGGCTTCTCTTATACTATACATACATATGAAGAGTTTTTTATTCTCCTTGTTGCCCTTTCTCACAAAAACAAAAGGAAAAAACGCATCATCATCGACAAATAAAAAAAATCTATCTGTATCATCGAGCTTCTAGAAGAGGTGAATGTGAGTTTCATTGATGTCTAATTATAATTGACACCATTTTTATTTTTTGAAATATGCAGAAGCTGCTGAGGTTGCAGAGATCCTATCTGATTATGGGGTTCAGCCGCATGAATACACGCCAGTAGTGAATGCTCTGAGGAAGAATCCGCAGGCATGGCTGGATTTTATGATGAAGTAAGTTTATTGTGTTTGGCTAAGCTTAAAAGTCACTTGGAAACACCTTTTTTTAAGTAGAAGATTTTATTCAATTCTCATGATTGACAAAATCTTATTGAACATATCTGAAATCCACTAATTCTTCAAAATTAGAATTAAAGAATCGCATGGATATAAGTGGGTCGAGATCCCACAAGATCCTTACTAGTAGGATTTCCCACTTCCAAAAGGATGTATAGTGGATCTGTATTATAATGGCAAAAATCTTATTACCCAAGGAGGTGTCACGACCGATTGACATTTTCAGTAGATTGTCCACTGAGAGACAAAAAAAAATTGTTTCGAGGCTAGATGATTAAACGCTTGACATACTTGCAAATATATACGCGTAGGTGGCAAGTACAACGAGCAAGTCTCGACCTTTCTCCTTTTCATAATGCTATTCATCATCAATAGTGATTATTACAGATTCAGATGAAAGTGAACTCGCTGAATCATTGTCCAATGGAATTGTAATTCATTTTTTGCATTGGACGAGCGCATAACCACCTAAGCTAGTGATTATCACAATTTATGATGAATGGTCCCACTTTTGAGGCTAGGCAAAAGATTGGGATTTTCAAAAAGTGAAGCGAGACAAAAGGGAGAAGCTGTAATGAAAATCTGTGGTGGATTCAACAGAAATTCAGGTGTCTCTATCTGCTTGGAAATGGCACCGACTCACTTAGTGTCTCTATTTCCAAAGCAGCATCAGAAAATAAGGAATTATAAAGCGTTCATTTTGTTAGGTTTACTTTGTCTTAACGAGGATCCTACTTTATTTATTTCATTGCGCCTATAAGGCCTAGATGTTGGAAAATACAAAAGGGAACAGAACATAATCAAAACAGTTTAATTCAAAATTATATTATGCCCTATTTAGTGGGACTCAAGTTAGATTTTTAATAGGTTTTGATAAAATATGTGGTTGAAAGGTTGTATGTCTCATGAAATGTTTGATTCAACTTAATTGTTAACTTTAACTTAGATTAAAATCTAGGTTTTAATTCTTACCAAACAGAGGCTATGTTTGACCCAGATGATGCAGTTTTTTTTCAACACTGTTGAAAGAAAATTAAATTAAAATCTTGTATGTTGTCACGTGCGTTACTATCTAACACTCCATATGAAACATGCTCTTGTACCATAAACTTGTATGATAAAACTCCCTTGAACTCGATGATCTTTATTTTCGGTATTTCCAACAACTTTATCTACAAGTGCAGGTTTGAGCTGGGATTGGAGAAGCCAAATCCAAAGAGAGCACTTCAAAGTGCATTTACAATTGCAATTGCTTACATTTTGGGTGGAATGGTGCCACTAATTCCCTACATTTTCATTCCAATTGCAAGAAAAGCTGTGATTGCTTCTGTAGTGTTAACTCTATTGGCATTGCTGATCTTTGGTTTCGCAAAAGGTTACTTCACTGGGAATAAGCCAATTAGGAGCGCTCTACAAACTGCACTAATTGGAGCTATTGCATCTGCTGCTGCTTTTGGCATGGCCAAAGCTGTTCAAGGATAGGATTAGGATTTATATTACATTCTAGGTACTTTGAGCTTTTTCTGGGACAATCTTGTTTCAAGTTTTTCTTTGACCTTGAGAATGTCTTCTTTTTGTTAACAACGTGAGCTATCTTGAACTAATATATTGAATCAATTCAAAGATAAGAAAAGAGAAGAAGAAGAAAGAGAGGAAAAATCAATAATATATTGAGTCGTCAAAAATTAGGTTTTTTAATTAAATACACAAATTTATATATTATAAGAAAAGTAAACAAAAAGGAAACATATAAAAGAAGAAAACTAAATATCATGCAATAATATTCTATAAGACTATTATCACAGGTGCCATATTCACCTCTAATTCCCTCAAAATCACTACGAAGTGTCATTAAAAACTGAACTAATCGCTGCTCCTCTCTAAAAGTAATATATTCCTCACATGCTTTCAATGCCGTTGATTCTGTAAGAGTCAACTCATCCCAAATTGAATTCATAGCGGCATAAATACTCATATTCTTTTGTTGTAAAGCTCGTATATCAATTTTCAATGGATACCGCTTTGCAAAGTTAGACTTAGTGTATAACTTGAAAGATAAGAAAGAGATGATAAATAATATATTGAACCGTCAAAATTTAGATTTTTTAATGAAATACACAAATTTATATATTAAAAAAAAAAAAGTAAATAAAGCTAACAGTTTTATCTCTGTTATAGGTTTGAGACATTTGCTTTAATAGATCTAGCCAGGTTAGCTCTTCCAGCTTGGGGTCAATAGTTTTTATTGAAAACCTGCTGGCTAGATTTTAGATTTTTATCGAGTTGATTGGAAACCACTGTAACAAAGTAGCTAGTAGGCGGTCGAGTCACTAGTTTTTCAATTGAACAATCCTCGGTTTAATACACATTTCTAAGAAACTAAAATAATAATAATAATGTTTATTGGCCGAACCATCTATTTAAATTTTTAATTAAAAAGGTAATAATTAATAAAAAAAATTAAAGCTGAACGCACGAAACTATATAACATTAATTAAATTTAAGTATACCTTATCTCCATCTTTAATAATTCCTTCCATCTCCATTATTTTTGAATTGAACTGCAGAAAGTTCTTCACAAGAAATGTAATTTTTTTTTTTCAGACATGAATTTGATCCTTATACAAATTATTTATGACGATTAAACACTACTTTTTTTAAAAATTCTCATGTACATATTTGCTCATTGACACAACTGGAGAAGCAAAATCCAAAAGTTGCAATTGCTAACCTCTGATATTTGGGTTCACGCCAGCTCAACAAACTGCGCGCTGTTTCACATTTGGCATGTCCAGAGCTGTTCGAGGAACATTCTAGTTACCTTTGACTTTGAGAATGTCATGTTTTTTCTGTGTTCTTACAGCTTTGAGACTTGGCTTTAATGGATCCAACTTTCCAGTAGCATTATAAACTGTATAGTTAGATTCCGCTTATGTATAAAGAAAATTATAAGTGAACGTCTTTCTTAGTAACAGGATTGGGAGAAAAAATAACAAGGTTGCTTTCACTATATTTTTTTACAAGGCACATACCAAATAACGAGAATGCTTGCCGGTCATTATTTAATCATTTGTCGACACTAGTTGAATTGAGTTTAGACAACCCAATAATTGAATCAACGGTTCTCCTAACCTGACAACATTAATAAATCGACTTGACCAAACAGACACGTCAAGTTAGGTGAAATCTTAAACCAACAAGATGAATAAATTGAAATTTTTGGGTTGGTCCAAGCAAACCTCAAAACCAAACCAATGCTTGCCTACCCTTAAAGTTGATTCAAATACGTATATTCTGTTGAAAAATTATAAACCATAATTCTATTCTATCGAGAGTAATCAATTCCAAGAAAGAAAAATAAACACGCAAGATTTATACAAATTCACAATGTGAGATTATGTGTATCCCACTGCAACAATAATTCACTATAATAATAATTAAAAAAAAAAGATTTATAAGAGAGTCGCACTCCTATATTCAATAATTAGGAGTGATAATAATTAGAATCGACAATAAATTAGATTCCACAACTTAACATATTCAATCAAATACGTCTTGACGCTTAATATTGTTGCCCTAAAACTGATACAATAGCTAACTAAATCTTATTTTCGATTAATACATGCATCCATGACGAATTTTCTGAAAAACTCTTCTCACCGATTATTGTGATAAGAGGCCTACATGGAAGCTAGAGATGTGAAGGGGAAGCAGGGAGAAATTTGGGGACAGGTGGAAATTGCAAATGTTAGACGGGCAATTTAATTTCCCCAGCACCTAACAAAAACTCGAATTAGCAAACTTGCTCAAGATGAAAAAAAAAAAACCTGGTCATCGTCTTCTTGAGATTTGGTGGAAGAATTAACATCATCAAGCTCATGTATGTGCAAGCCAGGATGTATAACGAGTAATATAACTGTACATTCTCCATTATTGTGTAGGTTTCTTCATGGATTCTGTATTAAGCAAAATAATCAGAATAGAATAACTTATACTCAAATGGACAATAAGCCAGCATAATTGGATTCATTAAAGCCAAAATGCCTGTTGTCCAGCCTTTCAAAAGACACCAAAATGTATTGCAAATCTTTCAAAAATACATTCCTTGGCAATGGCTTGTGGCTTGAAGTAAACCTCAATATCTTCGGCTGCTTTCTGAATTTAGAAATCCCATTTGTTTAGTTAAAACTTTCATGCTCTCAGAGTTATCAAGTAGGATTTGAAACACTGAAGAATCCATGTTCTTATTTTTACATTCATTGTTGCCCTCATCAAGCTTGGCAGCTTGTTCATTTTCTATCGATGGACTGGATAAAAGAAGTTGCTCGAGCATATAATCATCACTAGATATATCTGGAAGAATAAGCTGGCCATAATTTTCGTAAGGGGGGTGTTTTTCATCCAATGATCCTGACAAAAGATCGACATCCCCGAGAAGATCTCTCATTTCCTCCGAAGAAAGATCAAATTCTATTATGTCTTCAAAATTTAACAATGGCGTGGTAGATGCAGGCGCCAAGTCTCCTTCTGTTGGTGGCTGATACCTAACTATCATTCCGTCAGAAGGAACAGGTTCACAATCATCCGTAACTTCACTCAGTACATTATTTCCAGATTCAGGCATTCGCCAGGTATTTTCTTTTGGCTGTAATAACTGGACCAGAAATCCAGGATTTTGCATAGCCATCACTATGAAAGAAAGCATCTGCTGTTGGTTCTTCTCCATACCTTTAAGTTGGTCTCTCAAGAGGACTAACTTAGTCTGTGAGGTCTGCTGGTGTTGCCTTAGTTTTTTCAACTCCTGCATGAGAGCATTCTTATCAGTCTTAAGATTTTCGACTTCCTTCCACAGTGCAAGTCTCTTCTCTTCTTCGGGTGCAAGAGAATGCTCTATCTCTTTCAGTTGAGAAGTTTTATGAGAAGATTTTCTTTGTACTACACCCTGAGGCTGCTTTCTTCGAGCAATGTTCTTCAGTAAATGCTTCTGGCCTTTGACAAATGCCTCGTTTGCAAATTCCCAGCGATCTGTATCTGTTTTCCTGAAGCCCTGGATCAATTCAAGAAACAAGATTAATTTATGTCAAAAAAAAAATTTAAATCAAAATAATCGGAATCCAGAAACTCCACCATATCTCAGGTTTAGTATTCCAAATCTCCGTTCCAAAGTTATACATCAATCAACCTAACAGGCTTTGACGACTCTTAAGATTGGGCATAAAAATGCAAGGTTAGAACTTTAGTATTCTAAAAAGGGGCATGTCCCTATACTTGTCAACCTTTATTTAAAAAAATTTCATATATTTTCTTTTAAGAGAAATTAACCCATAGGAAATGGCTCTACAAGACGAGTTTAGCAGACATCATCATCACATATTAAGTCAATGCCAGCAAAATGTTTGCTGCCACCAATATCTTTAGAAAAATCCTAGGTCACATCAACTGATGATAAAAATCCAGTCCTATATAGCAACTTCAGTCGTTGAAATTATTTGATTTGACAAATTTGACCTTCATAAATTTCCAAAAGCTCTTTTAAAATGAAATAAGAAATAAGTCACATAAAGGAAGGAAAGATCAGATAAAATCAGGCACTTATGTTGAGTGAGTAGAGTAGAAACCAAACTATGAACCTAGCTTCCTGTTGAAACATAAGGACTCCTGACCAAACAAAGGACAAGAAACCCAAGTGACCTTAACTAGAACACACCACCATTATCAACATATCACGGGAACATTGATTTTGACCGATCATGATGTCTCGGGCAAAATTTATGTTCCTTTTTATTTTAATTCTGTAGTTAGAAGACTCCTCAAGGCATGCTATTATAGATAACATGGTAAGGAAGAGTACTCTAATCAGGAAAAACCCTGTGTAAACCAACAAAACATGGAAACAGGTAAACTTCATGAAACAAACTAGTGGCAAAGAGAAAGGAGAAGACCAAAAAGAACTGAAAGTCAGAATACAAACAATCCATATCGAACTAGTGCATGAAATCCAGTTTTTTGCAATATATGCAGGAACAAATTAAAGTTCTCATGAGCAGAGACTTTTAGGAAGAGCGTCCTTCAGGCAAAACACAGTGATCAATCGGTATCCCTCTTTAAAGAAAAAAAATAGTAAAGAGATGTACAAGAAAGCAATAACTAATCTGAGATCAAAGAGTGGTAGTATACCAAATTTCTTATTTCAATAGTCTTGCATTAATATTCCATTTCACACCACGTCCTTAATCTTTTTTAGTGAATGATTTAACTTATGAGGCATATCCAATGTAATTCTCTTGGTGAACATTAAGGATGGATAATAAAGTTTTATTTGATGAGAATAGCAGAGAGAAATTGTAAATTAGAATTGTGGAGGAACACTGTGGAATCTAGTAGTTTAGGCCAAGGAGAACTGTAATGGAACACATATGCAGACCTTTAGTAATATTGGAATTAAGTTCATGTAGAGTTAAAACTAAAGAATCATGTCGCCCAAAAGAGCTATTATTCTAGGTACTTGAATTCAATTAGTATTAACTGAAAAAGCACTTGTTATGACGTAATACATAGGTTGAGTGGATTATGTACAAAATGAGAACTGCTAAAGGAATTTCATGCGACCACTGTACATACTAAGTTAAAAGGGAAGTTGTATAGACAAGATATGAAAACCACATTTCCCATTTCACAATTCTACTTCTGAGGAGCTTCTCATCTCTGCTTCTGATCTCCACCCAATCTCTGATTCGATTTACAAAGATCTTGTCATGCAAAGTTCTCGTTTTACAGGCTGTTCTCACATTCATGGACATAATAATTCACGGGTGCGTCACTGGTTTTTTTACAATCTAATTCCTTAAACAGCTTGATTTAAGATCTTAATTAAAAAGAACTTATCAGGAACGACTAGCCCGCGGTTCCAACACAAGGTGCACCTTACATATGGATAGAAGGGAGAGGTATGTGAAGGTGGGCTCATTAACCATACCCCTGGTTGGATGAATGGAGGAATGACTGACCCCAGTTGTTGAGAGCGTTCGTGGGTTCTAGAGTGCCCATGAAGGAGTTAGCGCATATCCATATCCAAAACCAAATTCCAGTTTGCTCACTAGTAGAGGTTTTGGGACAACTCAAGCAAGCAAAATAGGCTGCTTTACAAGGGTCAGGTACCCAAGCCGAGAGAAGGAGAAGTCTTCCTCCCAACTAGTTTAATCTGTTTAGATGGATGAGACATATCTTGTGAAAACCAAAATAAGAGCTACAAAATCTCTATATTGTTGCTAGAAGAAGGAAAGGTAGTCCTGAAATCAAATTGAAATGAAGTGTATTAGTTAAGGGCCCTTTAGACATGGCTTTTGAGAAGTCAAAAGGAAGTTTTGAGACCAAAAAGCTACTTTTTTGGACCTGTTTGGTTAGTTTTATAAAAATGCTTCTTCTAGTTATAAGAACTTTTAGAGGAAGCTGATCCCAAAAGAGAAAGCTCTTTTAGAAATTAGTTTGCAAAAACTACTTAAGGTAACTTGCTTAGGAAACTATTCTATAAGCAAAAACAAAAGCAAAAGTCCAGCCAAATTGACCCCAAGTCCTATTAGAAGAATGCGATAACAAAATGACTTTCCCAGTCCAAGGGTATCTTGTCTTTACCAAGAATCAATTCCTTAGTTAACAATAATTATAGTTTTGCCAATATCTACTGGATCCTAATGTTCTTTTTCAATCAACGAACTCCAACTCCAAACAAAATGCCTTTACTTGTTATTGTCAGTGTGATAGTTGATTAGTGATGACCATTAAAACTAATGATATTATAGTAAAAATCAATGGTAAAACAATAGAAATATACTAAATTATAGACTAGACTGCACAAAGTTGATACAATTTAAGATAAAATAAAATATAGGTGGAAATGAGATCTCCTGTGCATAAGTGAATTATTTAGGTCAGTAAGAGGGAATGCCCAGGGGCAAGAACCAATAATGTAGTGTACACTCTGCGGGAACATTGCACTTGATTTATAGCAAAGAAGCATATCTAACATAAATTGCCTTAAGCAAATGACATTGAAGAAGAAATATTGAAACCAGTGGGTATGAGCTCTACATCCTTAATGCTGCAAGTAAAATAACTTGTCGGTACAAGTATCAGCAAATCACAGCACATTTCACCTTTATATATTCAACTTTGTAAAATTTTAACTACAAAAATATTTTCCTTAAATGTTAATGTATCTTTGTCCTGCTATTTGTGTCCTTGGAGAAGTTTAAATCAAGACAGCAGTAAGAGTTTTTCTTTAAATTTTGAAAAAAACAAAGACATTGTTGTTGATACCCAATGAATCCTGGGTTATGATGTAAACGTTAGATTAAATTGTTACCAACAATCAAATCCAGAGGCTAGATCCGAAAACAACGTGGGCCGTTGGAAGTAGTTTAAATAATTAATGTTGCTCACGGCCATATATATTATATCTTGGATGACTTTGAATCTTGACCCATTTAACCTTTTATTGGTCCAACTAAAGTCGAACCTAGCATATATATATATGGTACCTTTACCCAAGCCGTAAAGTGTACAATTTGTGTGAGAAAGAAGAAAACATGTGCTAAAAGATAGAGAATTCAGCAGCCTACTTTGGAGAGAAAAACGTGTAGCTTCCTTTGTTTTTTGGCCTCCTCTTTTTGCTTTCTTTCGTTGTTTTTCTTCTTGCCTTTGTGGCTACAAATCACCTCCGTTATCTTGTCTTCTGCGGGTGAGATTAAGGAGGAACCAAGGTGAATGTTGGTTGTGGGTTGGAGACGTTTGGATTGTTTATTTGATAGAGAAAGATAACGTGAAACTGAGCCCTAAAAATATCATTTTGACAACCATTGGAGCAAGCTTCCGCGACAGACGTCATTCAATGACAACAGGTAAAAAAATAAAAGTTCAGTAACACATCAAGAGATTTACCCAACTATCGCAAACTTCCAGGATGAACAAGATAAGTTCTTCTACCCTGATTCCTGAATTTTGTATTGACGAAAAGTTTGATTTGGTGCTTTCTTGTAGGTATAGCAGAAGGACAGAATACTACTATATGTTACTATATAAACAAATTACTCCATTTATTTGCAACTACAGTGTAGAATAACATTTGGTTCTCTACAACTCTTCTAATCAAAGGCCACTTGTGGCTGTCATAGTGAAAAGGTGATCGACAACCACAGTATTTCTCACCCCAAGTCAATCAACCAATTTGCAACTTTTTGCAGCCACAATGTAGCCTTCAAATATCACATTATTCATCAGTCGTAATAATTCACAAATTCAATTGGGTTCCAGCATGAACCAGAAGGGCTTTAAATATGTACTTCAGAGTGCTCACACTTTCCAGTCATACTTTTGCGGTCCTCATCAAACTATGAATCCTCGGACATACTAGTTGGACACCACAGGCAAGCTATAATATTGCTCAGCTATATATAACATATTTATATTATGCACGGGTCATCATATCATCGAAGCAGCTACCTTAATCCAACTCAATTAAAATTTTCCATTAGTGCCAAATTTTCCCATTGGTCTCAAATTCCAAAAAAAACATCACACCCCTATACACTTGTACAATTATACAAAAACACGGTGAATATTAAAATTCTAAGGCACTAATATCATATATTACGCATTTTTAAAGACTGAAACTAAATCAAAAGTAGCTCACATAGATATTGAGTTGGCGAACGAAGCTGGAGAAATTGCTGTGCTTGAAATACTTGGACAGCAATTGGGAAGAAAATTTGGAATCATCCCATATGATGAAACTGTCATGGGATTCGCTCCAAGAAATCAAATCGTCAGTGGAGTCATCATCAACCATCTCATAGCACTTAACCAAGAAAGGCGGCAAAGATGTCCCATTTTCAATCGATTTCACCATAATACACTTAACTCTTCAGGTTCCTAATTTTGAACCACAAAAACCTACTTCACAAAATTCAATCTACTTTCAAGTTTCAATATTTTGAATTGAATTCTTGAGAAATTGTGTGATCTATTATATACGGTCACGCTTAAATATGTATATATGTATGTTTTGATAAGGAGGAGGATGGGGAATTCAATGAGAAAGAGGGAGGAGATGAAGAGAAGGGCGCGTTTGGGATGAAAGACTTTGATTCAAACTAGTCCTTGGTTGATTGGGTGTCTAAGAAATAGTGGCCGGTGACCCGGTCAATTAACCAAAAAGCCATTTGATTTGACTCGAGTTTAGTTCATTAAAAATTGGGATCACTTGCTTAATTGGGTATTGGAGTAAGGGACGGGGCGAGGAACTTTATCCCACATGGTACGGGTAATAATGGCCCGTCCGGCCTCGTCCCATCCCTTTAAATTTTTAATTTTTTTAAAGAATTTAATACTTTAAATAAAAAACTTCACGAATTTTTATTAGTTTTAATGTTATAGAGATGATTTGAGAGGGCTAATCGACGAGGACTTCATCAAATTTCGTATTGCTATGATTCCATTCCTCTTCCTACTTCACAAATAGAGAGAGATGGTACTGCTTTGGTTTCTTTCCATTTCTGCTTCGCATATAGAGAGAAGTGATTTTAGTTCTTAATCACCTGATTTTTGTAATAAAAAAATCTTAATTTAATTATTTATTTATTATTATTATTTGCAAAAAATAATAATACATTATGGAATAGTGATTGATGAAAAGTATGGTTAAAAAATAAAGAATTTTTTTGAATTTCTCTATATATATAAAGTGGTTATATAACGGAATTTGTTGTTTTAACGAAAAATCTAACGGAATTTGTTGTTTTAACGGAAAATCTAACGGACTTTACAGATTAGCTGACGTGTAAAAGGAAGAAAAGAGGGCGAAGAGAGAGAAACTTTGGACCCGTCTCTTTGAAACCCTAGAAGCGATTCCCCAATCAGTACTCTGAAACCCTAGAAGCGATTCCTTCGTGAACTCCGTCCGACGACGAACAGTGGGTAGCGCTTGGAATCCGTCTCCCGCTACTACTCTCTCTCTCTCTCTCTCTCTCTCTCTCTACAGTTCCGTTGTGAAATCCCCGAACTCCAAAGGTACGTTACACTTCCATTCGTTTCTGTATCTATACTTTTTTTGTGCGTGAGCTCTTGTATTTTGATCAATTGCTTATGCAAATAGATATGCTAATTGGTTGGGTAACGTTGTTAGTATTTTACAGCGAAAATGTGTAATTTTTTTGTTCAAATTGTAATTCTGCCTCCATAATCTTCTACGTGTTCGTTTCCAACCAATTTTTTGCCCAAAACTGGTTTTATGAACGTGAGATATTACCTTGATTTGCTTGGTTGTTGATTAGTTACTGTAATAGGTGCAGAAATTATGATTCAAGTCAAGGAGGAATTTTGCTCACTCGATTTAACAAAAAAAGTTGGGACCGCTACATATTCTTCGGTGTCGGATAGGAGTGGTGAAACTCTTACCACAAGATCTTCGATGGATTCTGGGTATGATGTTAAGTAATTGTTGTAAACCTGTGTTTGATATCTGGGTCTTGGGAGCTTAAAGTCAAATATTAAGAAAATTGTCTGAGTTTGAGTTCGTTTTTTTTTTTGCAGCCGAATATAGGTCTAACCGACTTTATTCTATCATCTTTCTATTCAGTTATTGTTTAGAAAGTGTTTGACTTCATTGAGCCAAATGTTTTGGAAAGTTAAACTGGTCTTTTTATCCTAAACAGTTAACTGCAAAATTATGTAACTCTTCTGCCTGTTGTCGAATTTCAATATGCTGAAATCATCTGTATGGTGCTCTCTAATTAGACTTTTTCCTAATGTATTACGTATGTAAGAGGTAAAAGTAAGCATATCTTCTAGATTGGTGATTTTGGGAGTTCTTTACAGTAATTTTCCCTTTTTAGTGCTATAGACATGTATGTTGAATCTATATACATCAACTTTAACATCTTATGCTTTCTTTATTTGTTTTTCCCACGTAGTTTCACGTGTCACAAAAGTTCTGGTCGAACAAGACGCGCTTCACAGGCAGGCTGGACAGAAGAAGAGGTTTGGAACTAGACTTCCAACTTTGACTGTAATGTAATGTTGGTTTAGCATAATGAGTCACTCTTTATGGGTTTTCATATTATTATTAGATTGTAAAGTGAATTTGGCAAAGGAAAAGAAAAGAAATTTTGAAACAGTATGAGAAAGGAACAAATGTCTAAAAAATTTAAAATTTGGTCGCAGTTCCCATAAAGTTTTCAATTGATCTATTACTACGGTTCTGCAACTAAATCCTTCACTGCTCTTGACAGGATAAACTGCTGATTGAAGTGGTACAATGATTCAATGGGAGGAATTGGAAAAAAATAGGTGAGTTTGCATCTTGCTTCTCCATTGCTCCCCTTTGCGTTTAGCGGGCATTCTTTTATGCAGAAAACTTCTATATGTTTTTGCCTTTCATTTTCATTGAGGTCTGAATTTGATGGTTGTTATGAGAACTGTTCAGACGAAACTTGAAAGACTACTTCTGGTGAACAATTCTATTGGCGTGGAACGAATATTTTTAAATTTTAGTCATTGATAGGTAGTTGAGGAAGTCTTCAAACCACGACTACCCTCAACTCCCAATTATTGATTAGTTAAATTTTCTTTTGAGCAGCTGGATACATATCTGGAAGGACAGATGTTCAGTGCTTGCATCACTGACAGAAGGTTCTTAATCCAGAAGTTGTGAAAGGCCCCTGGACGAAGGAGGTTCTTTATTCTTTTTTTTATAGAGTTTTTGGCTGCTTAGTAATGATACCGAAGACTCTTTCCGTTAAGTTATTATGCATTTATCACGTCCTCATCATTAATATATAAACACTTCTGACTTCCCCTTGTGTGAACTTCAGGAGGATGATCATATAATTGAGTTAGTTGGGAAGTATGGATGTAGGAAATGGTCTGTTATTGAGAAGTCTTTACCCGGCCGTATGGGCAAGCAATGCCGAGAAAGGTTTGGTTATATGTATTTTCTATTAATGGCATGAAGGATAGCATATTGATTTTGTTAACGATCTAATAAAGTTATCTAACAATTGTTCATGATCAAGTGCAAAATTTGATATAATAGAATAGTACGAAAACAAAAATTGATTATGATTTAATGTAGAAAACAAAATTCTGGATATATGTGAAGATAAATGTGATTGAGTTTGCCGAAGTATTTTTTATCTCAAACAGCTTTCATAAATCTATGAGCGATATTTATTTATAGGACAATGCTATAGATTCTATTAATACTCTTTTTTTAATATATAACAATGTGTAATTATTTATCAATTACATAAACATTACATCATTAGTTATTTAATTAACCAAAAACATTACATCTTTATTAATAAAAATTTAATACCAAAAAAATTATATGTAAACTAAGCAAACGTGCATTGCACGTTGCTTAAACCTAGTATATATAAAATTGTGTAATTGAAAATAAGATAAATAAATTTTGCAAAGAATGAGACAAACAAACTCTAAATCTTCAACCCCTACCTTTAGCCTTTAGGTAATTTTCCGATATTTTTAATAGGGATGATAACGGGGCGAGGCAGGTCAGATTGGGGTCGAGGCAACCTNTTATCAATTACATAAACATTACATCATTAGTTATTTAATTAACCAAAAAAATTACATCTTTATTAATAAAAATTTAATACTTAACCGAAAAAATTATATGTAAACTAAGCAAACGTGCATTGCACGTTGCTTAAACCTAGTATATATAAAATTGTGTAATTGAAAATAAGATAAATAAATTTTGCAAAGAATGAGACAAACAAACTCTAAATCTTCAACCCCTACCTTTAGCCTTTAGGTAATTTTCCGATATTTTTAATAGGGATGATAACGGGGCGAGGCAGGTCAGATTGGGGTCGAGGCAACCTCTCTACCCCCCACCTCGTCTAGTAATTTGTCTCCTCGTTATCAATTTAAGGTAAGGCGGGGGCGGGGGTGGGGAGGGGTGCGTTTACTACGCATTTAATTTTTTTAAATTTTTGATAATTCGTTTTATTGCCATCATTTATTAATTCGAGATAATAATATATATTTTTTATTTTTAAAAGTTAAATTATTTAAATATATTAATAAATTAAAACTTTAATTGTTTGTCATATTTCTTAGATAATTTAGTTGATAATTGCTATCTTACCTATTAGTCGCCTTTCGTCCGCCATGACGGTGCAGTTGAAGCCCTCAGATCTCTTTTCTCAGACGACCTTGTCGTCAAACGCTTCCAACAAAAATCCCATCTTGGTAGAGACTCATGAAATCTGATATCAAATCTACCAAGTCCTCAGCCTCCACCTTCGATAAAATTATTATTTCTGCCTCCGCCTCCGTCAGAATCCGATGTCGGATCCACCAATATACTCTTTACTTGCAGTGTTCTTTCAGTTATTAGCATAGGAACTCATCAGCCATTCAAAAATCTAATCAAATCTGAATGGGAAACTTTCCAATTTCAGTAAATTCGAGATCTTCTTTGATGATAAAATCATGTTCTTTTGTTTTTATTTGAATTCTATTTTTGATTCAGTTATAAGTAGATGCTGGCGTGATGAATTATTATTGTGTGCCCATAATTTTTGTTTGTTGGTGCACCTGAGATTCTTAAAATTATTTTTGTTGAAGGTGATGATATGAAGTTGAAAACAAGCTCTTGGTGCACCTGTAATTCGTGATGGGATGGTCCCATAACTTTTCCTTTGCAATCACCAATCTGGCGGCGCTTGGTCCATACCAGGCGTCAGCACCACCACCAGTACCGCTCCCTCCACCTCATTGTTCCTTATCGTGATCTTGGTGATGATATTATCTTCATTGATCAATCATTGTTCTTAGTAGAAAACCTGACTATATGTCTCCCTGGATTTCCTGATTGCGAACCGCGTAGTGGATTCGATGACATTGTTGATGCCAACGATCCGTTTGTGGATCCAATTAATTTAATAAATTTTCTGTCTGAACCCTCTGAATTTCAAGGAAAAAAAGTAGCCATGAGAATGGAAATAATGTTGACAGTAATGTACAAAATTCAGATTCTGCATCTCTGATGCAACTTTGGGATTCTCCGATTTTTCTATCTCCTCATAATTACATTTGTTGTCAAAGACTTCGTGAAATTACTCGTGTTAATGGCAGAAGCATGGAAATGCTTGAGATTCATGGAAGAGTAGTAATGGTCATTCATGCGATTCTCTATGATTGTGATCTCTCTTTTCAAAACCACGAGTTCAAAGTGTTCGATTTTTGCACGAGAAGTATCCTTAGTGTGAAAGAGTTTCTAGTTCAATATTATGAAGATTGTAAACAAGAAGGCTATGTTATGTTGCAAGATCCTCTCTGGAGTTTCTACAAAGCCCTGCGTCTTGGACAATGTTGCAAGATCTCGATCATTTTCTTGCACAAACAGTTCCTAATGAGGATAGCTGTCCATATTTTCATAAAATTGTTATGGCTTTCACTTCAATTTTTTAGATATCAGTCTAAGCTGGAAAGGAAAACGTTTGAGCAAAAATGTTGTTGATACTGTTGGGTGGACAATGTAGCTAAGGCCATTACCGTTACCTGTGAAATTGATAATATTTTCAACTGAAGTCGAAATCTAGTTGTATTGTGGTTATAGTTGGATAGTTGTTTTAAAATTCCGTCTCAACTACAAATCCTTTGAAGCGATGAGGGGCTCGACTTAATATACTGAACTGAACCAAGGGCAAATGACCTTAAAATAGATATCTTTGTTACATAATAATGCCAGACTTACTTTTATTTCTGGATGCAGAAAGTTTACAATCTGTCCAGGAGATCTCAAGCAGGAAATTCAAAATCTGTTCTCTGATTAGTACTTTCATTTTGGTAACGCAGACAAATAGAAATTGGTCCATTGTACATCTTCTTGGCCCCGTGTTCCAATCCTTTCCAACACTACATTTCTAATGCTATTTGATAAGTGTAGTTTTTATACTTATTTGCGGCTCTAAATTATGATATTTTAGTGTCTCTTAAATAAAATTCTACTTAATTTACGTTAAATTGTATGTTGTAAGTGAAATTTTATGTTTAATGAAGAATTGAAGAAACGAATGCAAAATAGTGAAAAATGGCAAAATCAAAAGTACGAGGATTTGGAAGGAAGCATTAAATTAATTGGGCCTTAATTTGAAATGTTAATGGGCTTGGACTAGGGCTGTAAGCAAAAATCGCCAAACCGGAAAATCGAATTGAAACCACATTTTAGAAACCGTCGGTTT
>CAIGRH010180427.1:0-17163 GCA_903798295.1 Fraxinus nigra | reverse complement strand
TAACAAATAGGTACTCATGTTTAAAATATTGCTACAAGAAAAATTAATAATAAGTATAAAACTAAATTTATACTGTATAAATGAAGAATTTTTAAAAATTTAATCAACATGTCGTGTCTGTACTTTTTTTAAAAATCGCGTGTCGGCGTATCCGACACGTATGGTATCGGACACACGTGTCTGTGTCGGTGCATCATAGATATGTATTATTATGTAAATTGACGTCCAAATCCAAAAATCATAGTTGTGTCCCATTCAAGTCTGTAAAACAACATAGAAACAAAAATTCTTCTATTGAATTCATATGTATGCTTTGTAAGAATCTGAAATTGCACAAAAACAACTAACTATATCTTATTCTAAAAAAATGAAATCTAGCACAAGAATATTTTCAACTAATTAATCAAACTAAATTTCGACCGGTTTCATACTGATTTGTTCTTCTTCCATCTCTTAAGATATGAAATTGGAGATTTGGATTTTGGGAGTGATTGAATTGGAGACGACAGCAGAGGAGTTCGATTTTGGAAGATGAATCGCTTGATAACGTGAATTAAGGAACTCAAAAGAGGAGAAAATAGGTTGGAAAAAAAAAAAAAAAAACACACAAGACCCAGTTGGGTCAAGGGTAAATGGTTCGGCGGGTTACTTAAAAACCCAACGGTTCGCTGGGTTTCAAATGGTTTGTTTTCCCAACACAAAATCTGTGTGACTTGGACCAGACCTAGGTCCGGTTCGGATGTTTTCGGGTTGACCCGGCCGGTCCGGGTTTTATTACTTTGCTTGATACTGCATCACTAGGGGAAAGTAAGTAAGGCAACATTTTGTTTCACCAAGAGGTTCTATAATGTTTTCTAGTCTCTACTACTAGTCCGTCTTGAATTTATGTTTCATAGTGTTCAAAAAATAAAGTTCGCAGCCTGTGGTCCTCAGCTGAAATTGAGGATTTGTAAGTAAAATGACAAAAAGTAATGATGATGATTATATGGAATAATGTGTCATGGGTGCTTCAGCTACTGAAAGAATGCTGTATATAATCTCTGCCGAATTCAGCACATAATAGAAAATATAAGATTAATAATTTCATAAGAACTATTTAAACTGAACCATTATAAACTCTCCTCTTTATGTAACGTTTAAGAGTCCAGGTTAAAGGTGGATTTTCTTTTATTAACCACTGCTTGATGGCCAGAACAAAAACAATCTAAACCATGACATGAACTTTTCCAAACGTGATTTGGTTTGAAAGGGACTTAATTGCTGAATCGTAAAAATATTAAAGGAAGAGAGTTCTGTCAAATGGCTTGTCTGATGGACTGTTAATTTTGTGTAGGGTGCTGTTAGATGGACTGCTTATTTTGTCGGGTGTGTTTTTTATTTCTGTAATTGAAGATATCTTAACACTACTGTTACCATTTTTAATTTTTTTCTTCTGGAAACTTTTAGCTTTTGCCATTGTGTGCTCTGATGACAGGTTGGTAAACTAGACTTGTTTGCTTATCATGCTGCTAAAATGTTTCTTGCCTAACATATTCCCTTTGATTAGGGTCATCTGGTGGAGCTCTTAATTTCTATCTTGGATTCTCTATTGGCATAATATCTTCTTTCTTGGCCCATAAAAGGGAAATAGAAAAACTGAATACCTTGTTAAGGCAGACTGAGAACCTGGTACAAGATCTGCAGGAAGAACTTGAGATGAAAGATTCATTGACTATGAAAGAGCTTGCTGTAGAAAATTATGAATCACATAATATAAACCGTGAGTCTTACTACAAAGAGACTGTGCATGCATTTTCCCCTGAACAGAAATTGGACAGTTCAACAGAGTATCGTCGTGAAGAATATGATGACCAGAAGGTGGAGGACATATCTTTGAGTAAAATTGAAGCGGAGCTTGAAGCTGAGCTGGAGAGGTTGGAATTGAACTTGAGTTCATCTAAGTTGGAAAAGAAAATATCTATATTAGCTGAGGTGAGCACGTCACGTACCATCTTATGTTTGCATGTGCATTACCTTCCTCGTATAAATGCATATGATTTGAAAGCCTTGATGATATGATCGCATGCCTTTGGCTTTCAGCATCCAGCAATTACCATTGGGCTAGTGATGATTGTATGTTACATTGTTCATCTATTGATGCTTCCTGAAAGTAATTTAATGCAATCGATTCACTTTGCTATAACCGTTTGTAAACCAGGCACCTAAGGATTCAGAGGGATTCTTTAGTAATTTTTCTATTCCTTTTTTAATGTTCTACTTATTTCTTTCTTGTCTTGATTGTAAGATTGCCTTTTCCGTTTACTTTTATTACTATTATTTAAATATTTTGTGTGCTTGCTTGTGAATTCAAGAAAATGTGGTTTCTTCAATTTAGTTTCTTAAGGTTTAGTTTTTGGTGAGAATGTCTACATTCTTGAATTTGGGTTCTTACAACGTGACACATGTTGAGTTTTGTGCCTGGAGGAGGATTAAATGGATTGCTTCTTGTGTTGGAAGTGTATAGTTGACGTTGTAAATATCTTCCCCTGTTTCCCCACCCGCTGCTTGTGGAGTTTTAATTTCTTTCCTTTCTTTTTTATTTGTGGGTGGGTGGGGTTGATGCAAGTATTAAGCTAAAGCTGCTCTGGGTTCTCCATTTATTCCTCAGGGTCACAGAAGTACTCTGTAAAGATGGATGTTTTCTCGTTCTTTCTGCATGGTAGTTTTGAAGTGAAGAATCCATTCATTTTAGTCCCTATTTGACCATGAAAGTTGAATCTCATTATTTCATGTTTCCATAGTTGACCTTTGTTGGATACAGTTTGTGGTGCCATATTATTTGATGGAATATAGTATAGTAAACGTTTCATGATTTTATTTTCCCTGGTTAAATCACATTTCAGGTTGACAAAGATTTCATAGCGGATGTTGCAGAGGGGGAGTTCAGAGCCAACTTGTTTGACAAACCTTATGTTGATCGGGATGGAACTGGTTGCTCAACCCCCTGCTCAGTCAATTATGCAGTCTCCCCAAGAGAGCTGAGTTTACGGTTACATGAAGTCATTCAGTCCCAACTAGAAGAACGAGTCAAGGAGCTCGAGACTGCACTTGTGAACAGTCAGAGGAAGATCAAATCATCGGAATCCAAGCATATGTCTAACTGGAGCAAGTTTTCAAACAATGGAGCAGGATCTTATGAAGATGTATTCACAGATGAGCCTGTGATCATCAATTTATCAGGGGAGGCTCTAGCTGCATACAATGAGGCTTATGATGAGTTTGCAAAGGTAACTGAGTCGGATGAAGAGGACACACCATATGGACTCGAGGAGAGCACTGATCGAGAATTCTTTCAGGAAGGGCAGCAGGTTCTTAATGGGGGCTCAAATCATTACACTCGACATCCATTTGTTAATGGAAGCCCACCATTGTTATCGAATTATCAAAACGATGTCATATGTTGCAGCACAGATGAGAATGGCGACAGTGAGGACGAGGTGGAGAAGCTGTTGATAAGGCAAATTGTAGAGAAAGCTAGGAAAGGCTCTCCTGTAATTTTAAACGCTCAAAGAGCATTGTTTTCAACTGATGAATGACATTGAAATAAGGAAAGAATAAAAAGAGTATTTGCATTCAGCTACCCTATTCTTGAACGCCCTGCTGAGCTCTACCCTGCCCACGGTTCCTTTTCAAGGAGCCAAAAGACTGTTCCATTCTACTATATTGGTAGAGAAAAATGCTCACTGTAGATAGACAAATAGGCAATCAGTAAAATGGATTATGGTTCCACAGATTAGCAACCAATACGATTGCTAAAACAATATATTGCTCGATGCCAAGCCCTCGGGCAAACAAAATGTATATATAATCCATGCTTAAGATCTCCATTTTAACTTGATTCCAAATGTTCGAAGATTGGTGGACAGGCGTCAAGATTTTAGGCTACAATTTAGGTAAACCTCACTTGAGAATGACATCCCCTACAATTTAGGTGCAACCTCACTAGACAATGACATCCCACCATTAGTTTAGACATAGGGTTGGCACAATACGGCCTAAAATCAATGACCAGACAATATGATTCTCTATGGCAATGAAAATTATTTTTATAAATGCCTTTGGTAGGGTCCAATTCTCGCTCATTTCCACAAAAGTAATGTTATTCGTCCCTAGTAGGGTTACAAACACAATCTAGATGGCTCTAAACGAGAGGTTAAATGAAATGTAAAATTAAATGTCACATTAATGCCACCTAGACCGTATTTGTAACCCAAGTGGGGATGAATAGCATTACTCTTTCCACATATGCCTTCGAAAAAAGCCTTTGATGGACAATATAAGTGAAACAACAGATTACATAAATGCGCACACAAAAATGTGTTCTGAAACACCACAATAAACATGCATTATGTTCCCCATAAAGCAATCAAAGAATCCATACAGTTCAGAGGGACTTCAATCGATAAACAAAATAGTCACAAAATAGTAGAACATCCATTTCTCATATCAAATGCATTAGATGCAATTACCCAGACCACCCATACTAGCCCCTTCTATCAGCAAAATTATTAGGGGTATCATCGTCATCTCTGTAGTTTCCTTCCACCGGCTCATCTTGGCTATAACTGTCAGCTGCACCTTCTGTGCTTCTGCTTTCTTCGGCATCAAACTTGAACTGACCCACTTCGCTGCTTACAAAATTGCTGTCAGTACCCACGTTATTGTCAGTGAAAAGGTTGTCACTGCCCCCACCACCTCCAGCAACACCAAAATTCTGACCATCACTGCCAGGTAGATTCCCGCCACCATAACTAGTATTGCTTGCATAGCTGCCACCACTACCACCTACTGCGCCGCCACCAGTGTAGCCATCTTCACCACCTGCAGCATTGTCGAAATTCCCCCCGTAGCCAGCTACACCGCTGCCGCCACTACCAAAGTTCCCACCGTAGCCGCCACCACCACTTCCATAGTTCCCTCCATATCCACCACCACCACTTCCATAGTTCCCTCCATAGCCGCCGCTGCCACCACCACCACCATAGTTCCCTCCAAAGCCACCATCATTACCATAATTCCTACCATAGCCGCCACTTCCGAAGCCTCCACCACCTCCGAAGCCTCCACCACCTCCATAACCACGAGTCCTTTCATTTGCATAAGCCACCCTTACTGTACGACCATGAAGATCCTAAAGGAATGTCACAATAAAATATTAATCAAAATGTATGACCAAACAAAAATAAAGCCAAATCCACAAGGACATCTAGCATACAACATTCAATACCTGTTGATCCAAGGCCTGGATGGCAGCAGATGCATCCTCAACAGTAGAAAATGTAACAAAGCCAAATCCTCGAGATCTGCCAGTATCACGATCAACAATCACCCTTGCTGCAAGAAATATCAAGTTTGTCAGCACTCAGCATTATTTGAAGGAGGTTTTTTGACTTGCTATTCTACTTTACGCCCAAAACAAGGTAATGGCCAAATAATCAATCCCAGATAAATGATTGGCCAGTAAACAAGAGAGAGATATTTTAAAGATTCTCAGACTCATTTAGAATAATTGCTGCAACAAAAAAATTCACAATTCAGTCCAACAATCTAGTTCTATAAGCAACACTGTTGCCTTTCCTTTTACACAAGTCTTTGAGAATAATTTCATGCCTGTGCGGCTGTGCAAATGTCAAAAAACTTGTATGACGCGATTGGAAACTGTAATTCACTAAACTTAACTGTTCAAAGAAATAAAATGATCAGCTAAAAACAAGAAAAATCACCTAAACATGTAAGAACTAGTAGAATTCAAGGAAAATACCAATATACAAGTTCCAACAAAAATAAATTGGATTGAATAAACACTTGAGAAGTCCAATCAGCATCATTACAAATTCAGTCAATACAGTGTTCTGTAAAACAATAATTTTACGGCATATATAATTCATTAAATTATTATATATAGGAAAATATGCAATATTCAAGACTACGAACTAACAAAAAGCACAATTTAAATATACATCTCAACAATAAACCTTTATGAGAACTGTTTAACTTTGTTCGAGGATCATACAGTGCTTACATTTCAATTAATTATCCATCCAAAAGACAAGCAAGTACACAGCATGAAAAATTAAGTAGGTTCAATTATTCTTTTAATAAATTTTCTGCAATAACCCATGGCACAAATTATGTCAAACTATCACACCATCATCAATAACAAGCTGGGTATGCTTAAAGTACCGTCGGCAACTTCTCCATATTTACTGAAAGCCTCTCTCAGACCTGAGTCATCTGTGCTGTATGAGAGTCCTGCAAAAACCACAAAATCGCAGAATGTTAATACTAATCTGATGTCCAAAAAAATATACTCAACTACATTTTTAAAAATAATAAATACAAACAGAATATTATACCTCCAATAAAGAGTTTTGAGGTTGACATGCATCTTATTGCTTGAAAGATGGAGGGTTTGGATGTTGAGATTTCCTGACTGATGTGATTACTCACAGTTCGGCTTAGTATATTACCAGCTTTTCTAAAGAAGGCCATTGCTCCGACCTAAAACATCGGACGGATGTTAACATTGCCTAAGAAATCCAATATACAGAGAACCTCTGCAGGGTGCTTTAGATTCAGAATTCTCAGGAACAAAAACTATTCAGTTCTGTCCTACTAAAAGAATCAACTACCATGAAGATTAGGAATAAAGCAAGAAGAGCACGATTATTTACATTAAAAACCAGACTCAAATCTTACATAAGAACATTTATTGGAGATTTTTTTTTTCGCCTTATTGACATATAATTCCTCGAAAGAGCATTCTTTTATTTTTAATTTAAAAAGAAGAAGATTGTTCACATAAATATTTTCATCTACAAGTACTAATTTCTTGCACAATACCCCGTTACTCGAGTACATAGAAAAACTACCTTATTTTCAAATTTCCATATTACAAGGCCGTAAAAACCATATCCTTTGCTCATAAAACTTTCACAAATCACAGTTAAAACTTAAAAGAAAATATATGATATAATCACACCAATATCACAAAATCATGCACACATGTCTTTCTTTCTCAGATATTAACAGACCCATTTCTTAACAAAAATGTAAACGTTAAGATTAATCACCACTAATCAAACCGACAATAGCCACTGAAAAACCACTAAATAGAACAAATCCAAACTCATAAAAAATGAAATTTGAATAACATAGTAACAATCAAGAAGAATTAGGGAAAATCTAACCTTTTGATGGTCTGAATCTAAAACCCTAGAGAGAATACGAGGGTTTATCGTGAGAAGAGATAATGGATTTTAGGGTTTATACGACGACGGTGTCTATAAGAATGAAATGAATGAATATCCACCGTTGATCTAACGTCGAGAAATGTTAGCCGTCGATGAGAGCCTTGTTGATAGATTTTAGGGAAAATTGCAGCAAAAGACCCAAACCTTCAAAATACTAATAGACTTTCCCCGAATCTTTCATTTATTGCAGGTGAGGCCTTTTCTGACGGTTTCTATCCAAAAGGCCGTTAGTTGACCACCAAAATAAAAACTGTCAACTTTTTACCAAAATAGGAGAGGGTAAAATCGTCAGATCATGTAAGCACTAATATCCAAATAAGTTATTTTTGATTTCTCTCCAATGTACTAGACTGCTACCCTATAATAAATTTGTCAATTTCTCACTCTTTCACAACATACTAAATTAAGGGTTGAAGAAATGGAGATGACAGTTTGAAGACGCGAAACCCATGTTGAGATGAAGACTTCGTGGACTAATTTGATCTTGGGCAAACAATTTATTACCTACCCCTCGAAATGGATCTGCAAAGACATTTTTTTTTTTTTTTTTTGTGTGTGTATTCCCCCCAATGTGGGAGAGATCAATGGAGCTTATACCTGATTTTCTACAATCGAGGCAGGAATGGATGCTAAAATCAAGGAACTACATTCAAATGAAGATTATGTATGGAAGATTTGATTATGTGGGTTTGTCTGTAGAGTGATTGTAAAGTGGATCTGCAATTAGATTTGTGTAGGGTTTTGGGGATTGGATTCGTAATGTTCTTCTTAATGGTGCAACCTAAGTTATGTGTATGAAATGTTGTTCAAATTGTAGTATTGTTCTATAAATACCTAATTTTCTTGTGTTCTGCAACTATTTTTGGTAGAAATGTGTAGTTGTTTGAGCCCCCCAAACATTTAGTACATTGTGCATCAAAGGCCCCATACCTTTTAAACGATGGCATAAAAAGCCACAAACCTTTTTACAATGATTGCAGCAAAAGTTTCACACCTTTACTAAAACTTCCATTCCATGTGCACCTTAAAATGTGTATATATCATTGCCACACTTAAAATTCTAAAATCCAACATGTCACAAAACAAATAAATACTAAACTCAAAAGCAAAAGTTATTTAATAGTTAAATCTAGTGAAATTACATTCTCCAAACAAAATATGATTCAAAAGATCATTTACAATTGTTAGAATTATAGAATCAAAACATCATTTACATTCTATGTTCATGTGTTCAAAAGATCACGTACAGGTTCAGGTTCAAAAGATCACAAGACTAGACTACTCTAGACCTTTTCTTTTTTGTGTTCTTTTTAGTTGATATAACTGTCACTCTCTTTCCTTTCTGCTTCTTTGTCTATTTTTCTTGAGGAGGATGTATCTTTGCAGTGCATGTCCTCTTATTGTGTCTAGTTTCACTACACCTCTTGCATGATATATTCATGTCCGTTCATGTCATTTTAACTCCAGCTGGTGGTCCAGTCTGGGACCTTTTCCTTAGTTTTTAACAATACCAGCTTTTTTCTTTTTAATTGGTGGCATCAATGGATTTTTCCTCAATTATGCCAAAGTTCAACCCCTAAAATTTGTTGAATCACAAGACTACATGCTCTCAGGTATGCCTCTTTCTTGTAACATGCATCTACAAATTCATCTATGTCATCTACAAACTGGATGATTCATCAAAGGTTGCACCTTGCTTATCAACTATAGTCTGCTTAACTAGTGTATTTTCATCATCTTCAACTCATGTTACACTCTTAAATGTGGATGGTTCAACATAAGCAGTCGCCCCTTCATTCACACCGTTGATGCTCAAACTACGTATCTTGCGCATCTTCTACTCCTGGCTCATTTTCTAAAAATGCCGACTTCTCACATGTTGGCTCTACAGTCTGATCATTTGCACTAACCTCTTTCTCAACTACATTCGTAGGCTGATCATTTCCAATAACCACTGCCCCAACTACATCCACATGCTCAAATACACCAACTCAATTGTCATCCACACGATCAAATTTATGCAAATGATCCCCACCAACCTCCATATCATCAGTATTTCCTAAACCATCCATATTCTCATCCACACTATCTTCAAATTCATTGACAACTTAAAGATCATCACCTCTAATATATCATCAAAAATCTCAACAGCAAAGGCATATTTCTATCCAACCTTAATATTATCATTGCTCATACGCACACTCTCCAACATCTCACTAGTTTCCATATCAGTCACTACAACTCTTGTTGGTGCATTCTCATCCCATGACAGTTCTAATACTTTTATTGGTATTGGCAAACAATATAAATCTACTACTCTTATAGGACTCAGCAATTTCACCACATTTATGAAGTCTACATTAGTAACTATAACCAAAATAATCCATCATTCAATCTTTTCTTTTCAAGATGATACATATACCACATTGACTCAACGTAACCCAACATCTTCATTGCATTTTCTAACAAATAACAATCGAAGAAATTTGGGTCCACGTAATCAAGATAGTTGATCTTATCATGTTCATACACGTAATTTTCCATTTTGCCAAATAAAATCCCATCATGGTTCAACCGAATTGTGAAATAAATGGAGTTCTATCCTAAAAATGAAAAAAACTGCACAAGTTCAATTAGAACGAATGTAGTTCTCATAATAGACGTTGCAACATACTCATTACAAAATTTTGTCCATATAGACCACTTCATGCAATTTCTGTAAACCCTACCTATTACATTCGTAAGAAACAACGAAAACACAAATTCGATTAATTGAAATGGGTTACTGTACTTCTTGATAATGATCCCACCATCCAAGTATATGGGTATCTCACAAACACTGTAGTTTCTACAATTTTATTCCTAAATCATAACCGGTCATGAAGATACTTGAAAAAACTAACCATACACGGGTCTGTGTAGTGATCTTATCAGATGGTACGCGCATCTGACATCTCCATCTTTAAATTCTTGGGCTTCAGGCGAGTTTATTTTCAAAGATTTTTTTGAACTAGACGATTTTACCCTTCCCTATTTTGGTAAAAAGTGGTCAATTTTTTTATTTTGATTGTCAACTAACGACCTTTTGAATGGGGCTTTACCTGCAATGTTGGAAAAGGTTGGGGACAACGACTACAACAAGTGAAAAGTTTGAGAAAATTATGCTCATGTTTTAAAAGTTTAGGGCTTTCGTTGCAATTTCTCCGAGATTATAGAAGATTGGATACCAATGAACACATGGATATCAATGAATAAGAATAGTGTTTATGGATAACTCCCATTGACTTATTTTTATTTATTTGTTTACTTAAATATAATTGATTTTTAAACATATAAAATGAATAATAAATACAATAAAATTAATAATGATATCAAGCACCACTAATGCTACGATACCATTACTCTAACATGTGTCACGAAATGATAAATTTAATTAAAATTAAATAATTATTAATTTATTTAATTAATTATGTTGACCCCTTTTTTTGTAACAATTACGTGGACAACAGATGTCGGACTCACTCGCGCCTTCACAAGCAAATTCCTACATGTTTTGACCAGATATTCAAGGTGGGTGAGGATATTTTTATGGACGTAAGAGATGTTTTGCGGCACCAGACAAAAAATTCGAGCACCGGTAATTCGATTAAAGATTATTACACATGAACAAAACATTCATCAACTTAACCAAAATTGAAGTAATTTAACTCAAGCAAATAAAATATGAATTAAGCCAAAAAAGAGGATAGTGTGGTTTTAAGTGCTAAAGTTTTCATTATTCTTCAAATGGTATAAATTGTGAGCTTTTATAGAGTTCTGGCCGAAATGGTAGCCGTGGATAACAATCACGTGACCTCATCTCCCAGGTTGAAGCCTCATATCACTCAATCTGCTATGCATTTAATACATTGAAAATTGGTCAACCATCCTATACCCTGAGAATTCTGACATTCATCATTACAAACGTTACATCAATTTGATGTAGGATAAAAGAGAGGGCAGCAAGAAATGGGGAAATAAACTAGAGAGAACGGGGCAATAACAAGATAAGAAAAAGAAAAATCAGGGGAAATGAAGGGGAATACGTTGGTAGCCGCCAATATCAATTTCATTCAATCATTATCTATTCCAATTACAATGAAAAATCCAATAAATAGTAAAATATAATCCTACTAGTGAAGGGTTTGCGCCAACCTAATAAGACAAACCTAATAATGTCTATTATTGGACGCTTCTAAGTTTTCACTTTTAGTCGAATGTGGGGTTTGCTCAAAGGTAGACAACCTAGCAACTAAGTCTCTATTCTCTTCTCAAGTAGCAATCATCTCAATTTGGATAGACGCTAATTAAGTTTGTAATTGTTGTTGGTTAGTAGCAAGTTGTGTTAATTGTCGGGTTAGGGTCTCAAATTGGAATGGGTGCATGGTCAGGTTATTGGAACTAGATATGATAAGACGACCACTATGCAAATGCGTGTAATGTACTACCAGCGAAATAAAGTGTACATGAACTAGATATGACAAGATGATCACTATGCAGCTGTATGTAATATACTACCAGCAAAATAAAGTGTATGAAGAGATCAATAAACAACTCGTTTCCATTATCTACATTCTTTTAAGGCCATTTTGTGCTACGATGACCCTTACTACTATGGAATCTCAATGAGGATAGTACAGTCTAGCCGCACCATCTTGTCTGAATATGATAGGTTGTACCCCTTTCACAGTCAAGGGTTGACTATTGTTAATTATGAAACTCGTCGTTGGGGACCCCTAGCCTCCTTTACATAGTTTTTCTGGACGTTTTTAGATTCTCCCCCTAACATACGAGCCGCCAAAGATGGTATCAATTTCTCGAATCGGTTCTCGACTAGCGTCAGCCTAATGGCTCCTTATTTGCCTTTGCCTCTATCCTTCCCTAGGTCTTTTCTCATCGTTTTCTCATCTCCGATGAGCATCATCCCTTTTGGGGTACTTGGCCTTAACTTTCCTAGGTTGCTGATCCTGCTTAGGAGGGGGCACATTTTCTCGCTGACATCTATTCCTTTGGTTATCGGGTTGGGGTACAAGGCAATATCTCTACAGTCGATTGTACCGTGGCTGTAAGAGTATTGGTAGGTTCCATAGAGGGGTGTTTCACCCTTATTCTAAGATTGAAACTTCGTACCTATCCCTTCCTCCTTGGGCCAATTGGTTATTGGAGCCGTTCCTGGGGCGACTTCGTGACAGGTTTGACCTCTTCATAGGCTAACACGGGTACCCCATTTAATGTTGCTGTAGCCGAGTCTGACCAGAATTGAATGTGGTCGTCAAGCTATCCTGGTGTTCCATCAAGTGTGAGGTGGGACCTCTCCCCTGTTACCTTTGAGAAGGTGAGAGTCATCGACTTGCCCTATTATGATGATTTTTCAGTTTCTCATTGATAATCTCGCGCGCTATCATTTCTAATAAGGCATTGTAACTAGTCAGATCTTTATTCTACACGTCCCTCCAGAAAAGATAGTTCATTTCCAACCCCCTCCTAAGGATATCAAGGCTTCTCTATCGGTCACTTGCACGCAGTAGGTCATTCATCCGTAAAATAAGATAGAAAGCTTTTCAACAACTCTTCTTGCTACTGCCTCATATCTTGAAGGCACTATATTGGCTTTCATCTTCCTTGCTTGTCGCGAAACATTTGAGGAAATCATTTTTTAAGTCCGGCCAGCTTCTAATACTTCATGCGAGAAGGCGGTATACCATACCCCAGCCGTCCCACTTAGGGTCGAGTAGAATGCTTTGCATTTCACGGTAAGAGTTGAACTCCTTAGGCTCATGTGAGTTTTAAAGTTAATGAGGTGCTTTGCGGAGTCACCTCTTCCATCGTATTTGAGGATTTTTTTGGGGGCGTAAAGTGATTAAGAACATGAGCATCCTTGATTCTCTGATAGAAGGGTAAATTGTCATCGTCATCATTGAGGTCGCAGACTTTTGTGGTTTATCAGAATATTCATCTCTTCTTACTTAAGGCTCCCGAGGTAGTTGGGACATCCCTGCCCAATTCTGGCATCTTCTGCCCTCCTCTCCGACTATTCCTATGTGGATTCTGGAACATGTCACAATGGACGGATCACTTTACCTTTCAAACTGGGATCCTTGCGACCTATTTCAAGGTACAAAGGGAGGTCGAGCTTGTCTATTTCTAAGCATTCCCGGACTTAATCGATCGAAGACATCTATAGATCTCTGAGGCATGTTTTCTCTCTCATAATTTTGTGGAAAGTTGAATAGAACCTCATTAGGTTGGTTAGTGGTGTAGTTTGTGGAAGTGTCAACTCCAACCTTCCTCTCTTAAGAAGCTTCCTCCCAGGTATATTGTTGATGGGCCATTTGGCGTTGAACTTCCTCTTCATGATAGTAATTTCCCTATGGGATTTGGAGAGGATCAGGGAGATGAGCATTCTCTTGAGCTACATATGAGGGCATGTGGTATCCCTTCCCCTCCCCCGATTTTGCATGTTCGCTAGTAGCTCTCGCATTACAATGTTCTGATGGGTGATAGTTCTCATGTTATCAGCTACAACAGCCACTTCCCTAGTGAGTCTGGTTGCTACCCTTGATCTGCCTCTATATTTGTCTCGCTGATGTTGTTGATGGGTCAGGACTAACTGTTGGAGCGAAATGCGAGTTCAAGGGGTTCTCGGCTCTCCAAGGCGCCGATTCTCCATTATTGGAGCTCATGATAACATTGGATTTTCTTCTGAATCTAATAATATTCATTTCTCAAGGAATATACCAAGTTCCAATAAACAATTTTCCTTGGGTTTTTTATGGCTCTTTTTCCAATAACAAACCCTCTCTTCCTATGACTTTTTCCACAAGTTTTTCATGGTGGAATGTATCGTTTCCCATAGATGACGTCATTATGTTGATCCCGTTTTTTGTAACAATTACGTGGATAACAGATGTTGGACCCACTCTCACCTTCACAAGCAAGTTTTTTACACGTTTTGACCAAATATTCGAGTGGGTTAGGGTGATTTTTATGGACGTGAGAGATGTTTTGATTAAAGATTGTACACATGAACAAAACACTCATCAACTCAACCAAAATTGAAGTAATTTGACTCAAACAAATAAAGTATAAAGTAAGCCAAAAAAGGGAAGATTTAGCGCGTATAAGTTGTGAGCTTTTATAGAGTTCTAGCGTGGTAGCTGTTGGTTAGCAACCACGTGACCTCATATCCCATGTTGAAACCTCACATCACTTAGTTTGCTGTGCATTTAATATACATTGCCAACAAGTCAGCAACTCTATACCGTAGGTTGACAATTTTGACATTCAACATTACAAACTTTGAATCATTCATTCCTAAAAATTACCTATGAATCCTCTAAAGGATGACAAGAGCTTCAGCCTCGGGAAACTTTGTAGTGGAAGTCTTCGTTGCGAGGAACTTCGACTTCTTCGAGGACTTCAGCCGGGGGGGATGCTCGCTCTTTGACCACTTTATTTTAATAAATTGAATCTTCGTCTATTTGACGAGGTTCGAATGACATCTTCACGTTGATTATGATATGGTCTCCTGATTAGAGTCTTGGTGACGAGGCACGACAAATTATGTCATCTAATGTCACTCGGTGTCACATAATTAGTTTTGTAACGTCGTTGGTGTTAAATATTATTAGTCCAATAAAAGATAAGAATTGAAAAAGAGACGAGATATTTTGCCATATTTAGTTCATAATTTTCTTCAACTTGGCAAAGCAAAGCAACCGGGCCAAGCTGGTGTAAGGGAAAAGTCTTATTTCATATTTTAATCTTTTATTTTTTTTAGCATTTTGCAATTTTTTTTTATTTTTCAAAAAAAAAATGAAAACGGAGGAACCAAGGCATGTTCAATATTCTAGTGACGCGTCAAAAATGAAGATTTGTATTACTTTTTATTCGAAACCATATGGAACAATATCAGTAGCATTTATATTTATTTACCTTAGGGTTTATTTGATCCACTTTTTTTAAAAATAGATTTTGTAATATTAATTTTTTGAAAAATATATGGTTAAAAATTAGGTTAAAATTTTCAATTTCTATATAAAATTATTTTATTATAAGAATGTGTAATTAAAAATAAAGTTTTAAACAGTGATGTCGAATACGGTAAGATAATTCTAGAGCAGTTCAAAACATCATTCTGTTATCATTTCCTAAAATGGGATTTTGGTTCACCAAATTCATAGTCAATTTGTTTTAATCAAAAAGATTATTCCATTTTAATTTTTTTAAAAATGAATGAAAATATAAACAATCCATATTCTTCCATTCTTGATACCATATTCCACAAACAAATCATCACCACTAGATTCTGCCAACATATTAGTTACGTCATATTACAAACAAAAACTAAGGCTCCATTTGATTTGTATTTTAGTTTTAAGTTCATTTTTAGTATTCTGGTTTGAGGGTCTCTTTAAAATTGTAGAAACTTGTTTAGTTTGTCATTTTAAAAAATTGTATCTCAAAAGGAAACTGAAATATATGTTTGGATTGAAAATTTTTAAATTTTTTATATGACATTTTATTGATTGAATTTGATTATTTAGTCAAACATAACAATTTTATGATAATAAATTATCAAGTAATACATATTTAAAGTTCAGATTCACCAACTTTTCCCGCTACAAAAGTAAAATACAAGCATAAAAATTGACTCGACAAAAGTAGGAAATAAAAATAATGACGTGAACTAAGAATAATAAAATCAAATTTCAAACCACGACATCACATTTGATCATCTATAACATTGTCATGTCATTTATGATGTCGTCTAATAAATGCGTTTTTATACGTTTATTTCGGTTCACAAGCATAAATAATTGTTGATAAATATTTGGAATAGAGCTTAATTTGTGTAAATTGTGTTTGTAGGACAATAATGAAGATTGTGGTAGAAACATGAGGGAAAATGGAGAAAGGGGCTAAAAAGGACGAAAACGAAAGTCTAGGGACCAAAATACAAGTAATCAAAAGATGACCCGAGGTCAACTTAAGAGCAGACACGAGTTTAATCATAAATTGAGGAATGCATGAGATGATTAGAGGAAAAGAATGAACAAAAGAGGTCAAGACAAAATAAAAGTAAAGTTGGAGGATCAAAATGAAGAATCTTGAAATTTACTTATACCATGCAGCCGCATAGTATAATTAATCATGCGGCCGCACACATGGTAGCAGGGAAAAAAAATGAGGAAAAGTTTGTTCCATGCGGCTACATGGAAAATAACCATGCGGCCGCGTGGAATGTTTTCAGCGCGAATTTTTTGGTTTCCTTTTTTCGTTCAAACTCTTATGGAAATTAATCTAGGGCAACTATAAAAGCTAAAAATCGTTCAAAAACTAGGGGTACGCATTCTTTGAGAGAAAAACACATTGGAAAGCTAACAAGAAGGCGAGAACAATGGTTTTCACTTCAAGCTTCAAGATTTCAAGATTTAATTCAAGTTTTTTGTGATGTTTTCTTTTTTATTATTTTTATTGCTCTTTTATTTTATCCATGTTAGGCTATAATTTTTATGTACTAGGTGAATGATGAACATCGCATTGCGGTATTTTAATTTCTATTTTTGCAATTTGATGCTTAAACATGTTTAATGGATGTTGAATGATTTATATACATTTTCTTACCTCTATAATTATATGCGCAATAATTGTATGAATTTGAGTAATTTATTTTATGCATTCGAAAGAATGAAAATAAATTCAACAATGTATAAATCATCGTAGAGTTCATAGGGATAGAAATATACTGTTATACTTTATATGAATCTCTAAGTGTTTACAAAACGTCATGCATTCTTGTATTTTGTATTTGTCATAGAAATATTGTCAA
>CAIGRH010180410.1:0-12875 GCA_903798295.1 Fraxinus nigra | reverse complement strand
CCAACACAACAGAAACCACCGTCACCGCCAACACTAACACCATGGAAATCGCCGCAGCCGCCAAATCACCGCCACAACAGTAGCGCCATGCGGCAGCCACAAACAAATTTGAAAATGCCACTACCACCACCACGCACTGCCATAACATAAACACAAATCACGTGGCTACCTCACCACCATCAACATCACTGTCATTCATCAACGTTCACACCTCCACTACATCAATAAAAAAAATGGAAGAAGAATAGATCTACACAAAGTCGTTGTCTCGTGGAGTCTAAGCTGCCGACGGAGGAGAACGTGGAGAGGCGGAGAAAATATGGAAAGTGGAGAGAGGTGAGAGATGGTGAGAGAGGGATTAGGCCAGGGAATGTGAGAGAGAGATTAGATTAGGGTTGGTTATTATAAATAAAACAATATATTTTTTTAATTCCTTAAAACTACTTGAATATGTAATTATGAAAATTTAATCTTAAATACTTGTGTGGCTGTAATTTCTTCTTTTGCTTATGCCATGTCCACCATGGGCTTTGTTAGTTGAGTTCTATTCGAGGGCTGAAAATAAAGTTTTTCTCCTTTTTTTCTTTTGGCGTACCCTTACCATGCTACTTTGAATAGAAGTTTGGACGTAGTTTCAGCCACTAATAATGAAAAACATGGGGAAAGTAATGCCTAAGGTTAGGACATGGTCCGGACCAAAATTTTCGAATATTTAATAAATGGAATTATCGTATCCAAATATAATTATGGAACCGTTCGGGTTCGATTCTGTTCGATTCCATACCATAGTTAATTTTTTTATCATTTACACCAACATTACACAAATACAACTAATAACATGTTAATTCGTTGTTTCGATAGCCAGTTGAAGGGGGAAAGTCGGACTCGACAGTCGATAGCTTCGATTTGAACATGTAGATGTAGGTAGATTTTCAATTTATCAAATGATTCGGGGTTAGCGGACATGCACTTATCGAATGAAAGTATGAAATTAGAAATGGAAGGTTAAAAACTTAAGACGACTTAAATCTTGAGCTAACAATGAAATTAATAATTGGACCAATAAAATAAAACAAAAAATTGAATTTAGAAATTGGGTTTAGCTGGGCTGGGATGGGCGGCCAAGCATGGACTTGATTTGAGAATTGAAGCATTAATCACTACATTAATTAATTTGCTATTTTTTTGGAAAAAATTAAAATAATTTAATTAATTCAATATAAAAAATATAAAAAATTATTTAGATTCAATTCTTTAATTCTTGGTCTAGAACCGAGAATCGAAGAACTGAATCAAACTCATCGGTTCTCGATTCAAATACCGGTTCAGGTATTTAATTTATGAAGAATCGCTTGGTTATATTTAGTTCGGTTCGGTTCGAATTCGATTCAATCCGATTCGGTTAGAGAGTTTTGTCCAACTATAATAATGCCCCTTAAAAATACGCATACGGGAGATATTGACTATTACCGTGGAAAAACAAAAAAAAAAATGAGGATAATAATGCAAAATATGATAAAGATAGAGGATGACAATTGCAATTTAGCTTACTAGTTTCAAGTTCAATCCCCTATCTCATGCATATTAAAATTCTTATTTTCATTATGCTTTGTTTTTCAACGGCACATTTTTTTAATAAAATAATAGTTCAATCACGTCAATAATTTTTATTTTTTTTTCAATCACGCAATCTCTATCAATATACTATTTCAGAATACATTTTTTTTAAATAACGTGGTTCAAGCCCCGAATTGAATCATTCGACACGCGTGGCAAGGACTGGCTTCAAAGTTAACCGAAATTAAGGGAGAATCTCACACCGTCAAATACTTTTCCGCAAACAATCCAAGGGCTACCATCCATTCGAACATTCTCGAACCCGAAAACCATTTCAATGGCAGACTCAGTTGCACGTATATATTCTGTCCTTAATCCGTTGCATTCTTCATATCTTGAAACCCTAATTTTCAAACATCGAGCTCTCTATTTTATACGTGGAACAGCCGATTCATATCTGAGCGGCAATGGCAGGAAAAGGAGAGGGACCGGCTATTGGAATTGACCTCGGCACAACGTATTCGTGCGTTGGCGTGTGGCAGCACGACCGTGTGGAAATCATCGCAAATGACCAAGGAAACAGAACGACGCCGTCCTATGTCGCTTTCACCGATTCCGAGCGGCTAATTGGTGATGCAGCTAAGAACCAGGTCGCCATGAACCCGGTGAACACTGTCTTTGGTAAGATCTGTTATGCTTTACATTAATGTACGCAAATAAGAGTTCAATTTCGCTTCCATTTGTGTTGTTCAGCAAGATCTGTGATTGAAAATGTTCAAATGTGTTTACTCTTATGTTTTTTATATTGTAGATCTTAATTTATTGATTACTGTTAATGCTGCTTTAACTCTGTGATGATGACTGGTATAATATATGTGCTTAGTGCTCGATCTTATGGTATAAATCTGCTTTGCCCTACTCCTTTTGATGACCAAAAATTATCAAAGATTGTGCTTGCATTTGTATGTGATATACTCTGTATTTTGTGTTTCGTTCCATTGATCTAGATTGAAATAAGATTATTTACTATGTTGCTAGAGAAAATATGACTTCAACCGGTGGATGAAAGAATTATTCCATGAATATCTCAAACTTTTGTTGTTGATTCATTTTGGTTGCATAACCACTAATATTTTGGGAAGGCCTAAATTGCGAGTCACATGATTGCTTTTATTACTTCTTAATGGTAAAAGAAATAATTCCTTGGTGAACGACAAACCTTAACGGCGTCAATTCCTATTATGACATAGAAAGATTTATCGTGGCATTCTTTTTTATGTCTAGTTGTGCATCATTAAAATGAAAATTGTGAAATTGATAATTGAAAGATGTGTTTGCCATATGTTGATTTTTTTCTTGATTTTATATTCCTCATCATTAAGATGGATTTTTGGTTGATAAAAGAATTATGTGTCAGCTTCTTCTTGTTTTCTTCTAGTTTTTAACCAAAGGTTTCAGTTCTGCAAATCCAGAGGGTTGTGTTCTGCTGTGTATCAACTGTGAGCTAAATCTTACTGTAAATTTGCTAATGTGTTACTATTAAAATAATTGTGTTAGTTGTGCACATTAGATGGGTGAAATTGTTTTAGCTTCTATTAATTAATTGGGTCTTCATGTTTTTCTGCATTCTGACAGATGCCAAGAGGTTGATAGGTAGGAGATTTAGTGATGCCTCTGTGCAGAGTGACATCAAATTGTGGCCCTTCAAAGTTATCCCCGGACCAGGTGATAAACCAATGATTGTAGTCAACTACAAAGGTGAAGAGAAGCAATTTGCAGCTGAGGAAATCTCTTCTATGGTTTTAATTAAGATGAAAGAAATTGCTGAGGCATTTCTTGGTTCAACTGTAAAGAATGCTGTGGTCACCGTCCCAGCGTACTTTAATGACTCCCAGCGTCAAGCAACTAAGGATGCGGGTGTAATTTCTGGTTTGAACGTAATGCGTATCATCAATGAACCAACAGCTGCTGCCATTGCTTATGGTCTTGACAAGAAGGCAACCAGTGTTGGTGAGAAGAATGTGCTTATTTTTGATCTTGGAGGTGGTACTTTTGATGTCTCTCTTCTTACCATTGAGGAGGGTATCTTTGAGGTGAAGGCAACTGCTGGAGACACTCACCTTGGAGGGGAGGACTTCGATAACAGAATGGTGAATCATTTTGTACAAGAATTCAAGAGAAAGAACAAGAAAGACATCACTGGTAACCCCAGGGCTCTCAGGAGATTGAGAACAGCTTGTGAAAGAGCAAAGCGAACTCTGTCATCCACAGCCCAGACTACCATTGAGATAGACTCTCTATATGAGGGTATTGATTTTTACTCCACCATCACTCGTGCAAGGTTTGAGGAACTAAACATGGACTTGTTCAGAAAGTGCATGGAACCAGTAGAGAAGTGTCTACGTGATGCCAAGATGGACAAAAGTACTGTCCATGATGTTGTCCTTGTTGGTGGTTCCACTAGGATTCCTAAGGTCCAGCAATTGTTGCAGGACTTCTTCAATGGGAAGGAACTATGCAAGAGTATAAACCCTGATGAAGCTGTTGCATATGGTGCTGCTGTCCAAGCTGCCATTTTGAGTGGTGAGGGTAACGAGAAAGTGCAGGATCTTTTGCTTTTGGATGTCACTCCTCTCTCTCTTGGTCTGGAAACTGCCGGTGGTGTCATGACTGTCTTGATTCCCAGGAACACAACCATCCCTACAAAGAAGGAACAGGTATTCTCTACCTACTCAGACAACCAGCCTGGTGTCTTGATTCAGGTATATGAAGGAGAGAGAACAAGGACGAGGGACAATAACCTTCTTGGTAAATTCGAGCTCTCTGGCATTCCTCCTGCTCCTAGGGGTGTTCCTCAGATTACCGTGTGCTTTGACATTGATGCCAATGGTATCTTAAATGTGTCTGCTGAGGACAAGACCACTGGCCAGAAGAACAAGATCACTATCACCAATGACAAGGGTAGACTTTCCAAGGAGGAGATTGAGAAGATGGTTCAGGAAGCAGAAAAATACAAGTCCGAGGATGAAGAACACAAAAAGAAGGTGGAGGCTAAGAATGCCTTGGAGAATTACTCGTACAACATGAGGAACACAGTAAAGGATGAGAAGATCGCCTCCAAGCTCCCAGCTGATGACAAGAAGAAGATTGAGGATGCAATTGAGCAGGCCATCCAGTGGCTAGAAGGAAACCAGCTCGCGGAGGCTGATGAGTTTGAGGACAAGATGAAGGAGTTGGAGGGCATTTGCAACCCTATCATTGCAAAGATGTACCAGGGTGCAGGTGGTGATATGGGTGGTGCTCCCATGGACGATGATGCCCCTGCTCCTAGCGGTAGCAGTGGACCTGGTCCCAAGATTGAGGAGGTCGATTAAGCTCGTGGTCTATTCCTTTTGGTGGATTATTTCTGTCATTATCTTATTTTGTTTACTTAGTAATTGATAGCATCGGCAATTCTCTCTCATTCAATGCCTGCTTAAAGATTTTAAGCTATTTTCAAGCGACTATTATCATTTTTATATTAAGTGGCAAGTGTGCTCAATTGGAAAATTTCGCCTCGATTTTATTCTTGAAATTTGCATGTGGTCTTCCACTTGGCCCTAGTTTGATTCCTTTACTTAAACGCCCTTGTTTAGTCTTTATTAAACTTAAGAAAGTGATTTATACATAATAATAAAAAAGTACGTCCAAGGAAAATCACAATAAGAAACCTAATTTGAAGAAAAGACGGTGAAATTCACTTATTGGAAAAAAGAAAAAAAAAGTTGTTTATAGAAACAATCTATTTCCTAGCATCAAATTTTTATACAACAGAAAATAAAAAGGATAAGAAGTTACATATGGGAAAGACTATTAAATTCACTTATTGGAAAAAAGAAAAAAAAAGTTGCTTATTGAAACAATCTATTTCCTAGCATCAAATTTCCATACAATAGAAAATAAGAAGGATAAGAAGTTACATATCTAGATGTCATCGAAAAATGTCTAAATTATACAAAAAATCATATGGTACAATGCAAAATATTTAGTTGCTCGTCACATGCAAAGAGGCAGGAGAATTCGTAGTAGTTTCAAAGTTTTCTTTGGTGATTTTGTCAATATCTTCGACACTATATGCTTCTTTGTTGCAACGTACATGTAAGAATGATACACAGAGTCCTTGAATATATAAAAGTGTCTTGATTGTGGCAATTGCCTCTTGAGGTTTCATAGCAAGCTTTAACGCTAGTACAATATGATATAGTCCAACAATTAGTTTTCTGTAAGATCGAAAACAATAAAAAAAGAGTTCGAACAACTATATAAATGAAAATTATATAATGTGCAACAACATCACCCTTCTCAACATAAAATTATATATCATCCATCACGTGGAAACTACGTCAAAAAATATATAGGTAAGTTATGACCATGAAGAAAGTTTTACCAACAGGAACTTGTTAAGTCAGTTGCATGAACATGTCATACTTGATAAGCTATGCCAAGCCAAACTCGACAAAGATTGCCAATTAATGAAGCGATAAAATTACTTTAGAGTGGTAGGAGTTGACAGTCATAAAAAGAAAGAACTTCATCATAAGAAGAAATATATTACAAAGGATTACGGGATAGTAACTAATACATTCCCCCAAATTCTGCTGCAATGTGTCTTTCATGTTCAAAAGTAACTTGAGCAAATTTTTTTCTAAAAAATTATATGAAAAAAGAATCATAATAAAAATGCAAAAAAAAAATCTTTTGAAGCATTCTCAATCCTATTTTTTTGCAATAGAAGAAAAAAGCAGTTAAAGGCTTTTGATACTTTGGGAAAGTTCATATAAATGCAGCCATTATGGCAAAATTTAAGCAAGAGGTTCTCAGCTAAGATGTCAAGATATATTTTAATGCTTTTAAGTGACGACTCATTAAGTGAAATGTGATAGTATAATTTTATTGATATGTGTCTAAATTGGATAAATGGTTGATTCATACAATTAGATTATATAATATGTTTTTTTTTTTTGGGTATCATGAGGTCTAATTTTAGTGAAATCCAAGTAATAGTCTATGCAGTTAAGAAAATTATGATATTTTACAAACATGTTCATGTGGATACAAATGATGTGAATTACAATAGAAAATATATAAGACAAATGACATGTATACATGTTAATAACACATTCACACCACATAAAATAAATGATTCGCATTTGCAATTGATTATGTAAAGAATCATATTCACAAAAAAATTTCTCTCTTGTATCACTCAAAATCGCATTCTAGAAATATATGCATAGTTGGAACAATGTAAAAATAAAAATAAAAAATAAGATAATAAGTTTTTTGCTAAAAGACAAAAAGTATAACAATTGAATAACCAAGTGGAAGTACACATAAAACTACATATATCATTGTTAATATTTTAGCGTGAAGCAAGATCATACCTATGCAAAATCGACATTATATTTTTCATTATTCACACATACCCGCATGCTCTTCGAGAGTGCGTTAGACTTGCTTCTACCTGAGAGCAAATTACAAATTTTGTTGGAGGGAACATGGATGGCTTCACCTAGATACATATTGTAAGTATTTTACATGCATGTTTTCTGAGATTGAAAGGGCAACATATCTTTTATTAGCACGAGAAACAATTTTGTGAACGAAAATTTTCTTCCATGGTCTCTTTGCAATTGCTTTGAACAAAAAAAACGTACTGCAATGCAAAGGGGAAAAGGAGAAGCATTTGAATAGAAATTATGTGACATGAAGTGAAAGAAAGAAAAAATATATTTTCCAAGATTTTGTTTCAAATAACAAAGAGTAAGCACTGGCTTTATTGTCTGGGAAAGAACTTTTATCTTCATCACAAAAGGAATCACTTCAACTCGATACTATAACTCATGAAAATAACATTTATGATATGGAATTAAAGTGCACAAGTGCATACTATAAAGTTATTCATTATCTAATGAAGAAAGATGATGACTGAAATTTCAACCAACCAAATAAATAAATAAATCAAGTCGACCACATGCACATGAAAATGGACAAAAAAAAAAATATAGCATTACAATCAGTTCAATGAATAGCAACAAAAACCGTAACCTCTGGTCACCATTATCAAGACCTTGGCCTCGAGTATCCTGCAATGATAAGTAAATAAAAAAAAAAATGTAAAAATGTGTAATAAAAACTAAAATACATCAAACAGAGCACATCTACATGAAAAAAAAACACCCCACAATCGATTGAATGAACATCAACTAAAATCATAACTTTTGACCACCACTAAATCGAATCTTCTTGGTAATAATAGACCATTACCAAGATTTGAGATGGAAACATTACAGCTTCGTTACTACTTTCTAAGAAGGGATCCCAAATGGACAAAATAAAAAACAGCAAGGAGAAGAGAACAAAGGAGCAAAAGTTCTGCTCCACAGAACTCAAACGACAACAACAATTTTCCCACACTTGGAGAAAAGTGATGGGATTAGCGTACTTAGAGAAGAAGAACGAAGGGAATTTCTTTGTCATTTTTTAAGGATTTCTAAAAATGGGGATTTGAAATCGACCAAATAAGAGACGATAAAAATAAAATAAAATGAAGACGCAAAAACATCTACTAATTGTGGGAAGAAGAAATAGAGAAAAGAGAAGAACAACAACAAGAAAGGAGGAGTCATGCACAAGATGGACGATTGTGTGAAGAGTGGAGGAAAGAAGCATGGGAAGTTGCGTGAGAAATAAAGAAAGTCAGAGAAGAAAATGAAATGACTAAAAACGCAAAAATGTCATCTTTAAGATAAAATAGAAGAGACAAAAATGGTATAAAAATATATCAAATCAACATGATGGCCTAATGACGCCTTATGAACAGTGCTACAAGTTTGCTCTTTTATATATTGTAGTAATTTCTAGAGAATCAAGTTATTTGTACACTTTATTGACACCTTGATTGATAGATTGATTACATGGAATCGTTATAATGTATTGGTTGAATGTGTGAGATGTAAAAGATAATATCAAGTGTAAATTCATAAGCAATAGTGTAAATAAGGATGTACATATCGCATGATTATATTGTTTAACAGTACATTTTCCATCAAAATACTATTTCAAAATGCATTTTGATCAAATAAAAGGCTTAAGTCAGATTGATCCTGAATCTGAGTTTTATTGGTGCTAGATGCATAATAATTTTATGACCAAAATGCCCTTAAATGGTACTTAAACTGATGTATGTATACGTATGTTGAGTAATGTTATTAATCATCACGATAATTGAACATCGATGATGTGGTAATTATTATCTCTTACATCTCTCTATTCTCCTTCTCGCTCATGAAAATTGAACTGTTTAATATTAGTATTCCACATAAAGTGTCATATCAATGATGTTCCATCATCATTATGATAAATATCATCGTTTATTTATATATTCTACTCTGGATTCTTTGATAGGTGACATAAGGAATTCATTAAAACTTCGGATACGAATCTTTGAAAGGCAAAAGAATTTTGCAAGATGCAAAGATGGAAAGCAGCCGTGGCCACCAATATAAGTATATCCTTGGCCTTCACTAAAAATAAAACACGTTTAGTATATTTAAATCGTTTGTTCCATAAAATATATTTGCTTTCATTTTATTATTTGTTTCAAATTGTGGGTCAATTTTCTTGTTAAAGTTATAGTTGATTTTTTAGTTTTCTAATACGTCTCTATTTAATGTTATTTGGTATCAACAAATATGAATTATTCTTATTTAAATCATTATTTATCTGATAGAAATTCAAATTCTTATTAAAGTTAAAAGTCAATAATTAATTTTAATCAAATATTTTGTGGGACTTTCAAACTTTTCAATCAAATAATTTTTATCAAAATTTACTAAAAATTTGATTTTAATTTTTGCCAAATAAGAGGCTAAATGTAGGAGTATATTAAAAAAATGTAAGAAAAAATTATTTTCAACTATAATTAATTATATTTTTTTTAGGGAGTGTGAAATTGCAAGCTTAAGCAAGTTGTTTCATATGACTTGGAGATGGAGAGTATCAGATTGAATAATTTGCCATGTCTGATTGGAACTGTCATGGCCTCACCAAAAGGCCAAATAATGGTACTCGTGTGATGGATCATTAATTTGAAAATATAATTCTTTGATCCATTTGGAATATCGATGGAGCGTCACAGTTTGAAATGAAAGTAACTTTTACTTATTTTTAAATTTAGTGAAAGTGTGAAACACGTTCTTAGATATTTTGTGTATCTAAGCATCTTCAAATTTGAACTAAGCTTGACAAACAATGAATTGAATTCTTATTTATAAACTTCTATCTATACGAGTATTTTATTTTATACAGTACGTCTTAAAGATTTTTAGATAATTTATATACGTATACTTCGTCACAAGATTTCAGTTGCTTAAATATATCAATTTCAATTATTGACTAATATCAAATCAATTATATGAAAATGACTAGAAATATTCAATTAAAGGATAATATTTTCGTTTGTTAAGAACAAATATCTTATGAATCTCAATTATTGACTCGTATTAAATTAATTATGTGAAAATGATTGGAAATATTCAATTAGAAAATTATTTTCATTGGATAAGAAAGCATTGCTTATGTCAAGCATGACATCTTGTTATTAAATTATTAAAATTGAAGAACATTCTGTGTTCATTCGAATACTTATTACAGAGAAAATGGAATGGGATGAAATGAAATGAAATGAGATTCAATGAAACTTGACATTATAGTACACAATTAGATCACCACTCAACCAATGTAATACATGGGATCGGGCACTTTGAAAGCTCGATTGCCCGAATTGTCTCCAAGTATGTCACTCCATTGATCTCCCATATTTCCAAGAATTCTATATCCAGAATTTACCAGCTCTGTTCTCTTCTTGGATTTGTACACTAATGCAGAGGTCCCCTGATCAGCTTCTCCCCTGCATCCAAACAGCATTTTGTTCTCAAACCAATAATTACTTATTCTTGGTAAATAAGTATATTAGTAAGTAAGCCAATGCCAGTTCTGAAAGTAGTAAGCCCCGTAATTCTTCCTTCTAAGAGTTCTAAGTCTCATCCCTTCTTCTACAAGATGTAAGAATAAATAGCATTTATTCTTGATTTTAAGCTCCAAATTAGATGAAGGTGAAAGGAAGAAGTAAAAAATTGCAAGTTACTTGAGAATGAGCCTTTCCCAGGTATGATATCCAGCTGCTTATTGGAAATCCTAATGTCTTTAAGAGTGTGTTTGGTAGAGATTAAAATCGGATTAAAATTGAAAAATTAGCCGTTATTGTTGACTTTTATTAGATGAGTGAGATTTAATAACAGCTATATTTTCAATTATAATTGAATTTTAATCTCTATCGAACACAACCTAAATCTTTCTGCTGTTCCTATTAAAATGACAATCTTAAACACAAGAGGTAGCAATGTTTGACGTAGGTGCAAAGACCCAGGCACTGGTGGCACAGCTCCCTCCGCAACCCACTCGTTAAACTTTGTATCGTTGTATGATAATGCCCTGAAATCAAATAATGTGGTCATTATAAATGTGAAATAACAATACCAAAAACAAACGTACTTTCCAAGGAATGCTCAAAGTAATTAGATTGCACGAAAACAAGAAATCCAGCCCTACACATAAACATATTATTTGCGAAAATGACGCGAAACTAGTTAAATTATATCATATGAACAAATTATTGATAATATTATCGAAAACAACTAATGATTTATACAAGCAAAAATGTTAATTCAACTATTTATGGAAATTGTGGGTATTTGATGAAAAAAAATGAAAATGCACTATATAGTTCGAGCTTTAGAAGGACGCATATCCCTGGACGACTTAAATAATGGTATTCAACCTGGAAACAGCGCAATATATGATCCTTACAGGAGCTCACATTTTGAAGCCACGTATGATACCCTTCAGTACAAAGAGGACCTGAAGAAATTCAAAAAAATGGCTCTAGAAAGTGTTGAACACAAAAATTCGAGCAAATGCAAAAGAACCACCAGCGATTTTGGTCTGCACCCCGCGTGCTCCGGCAGTGATGGTCTAAGGACAACTCAAGAAATGAGCTTCGAGCCCTGATTGTCGACATAGTACTCGGAGGTAGGAACTAGAAAGTAGGGAAATGAAAGGACTTGGGTGAAAATCTTATTATGACTTTTTATGTATCCACTGTATATTGTTCTACAACTTGACGTTTGTGTGTTTTTAACTCACCGGATTCTCTCTCTCGCCCCCTCTCCCCACCTGTAAGTTGCTTCGAAGGAAAGCTTCACGGATGTACAGAACTTGTAAAACACGTTAACATTTAATTTTAGGGTTATTTTTGGTGTACATTAAGGTGTACATAAGGGTGTCCATAATGGACACCCGATGGCCCCCGCGCGTGGGCCCCCTCCAATGGGGGGCCGTCGGGTGTCCATTATGAACACCCATCTGTACTTGATTATGTACACCAAGAATAATACTTAATTTTACTATTTTCAAAAAGTATTTATTATGCTCCCGTTTGTCACCAATTATTTTTTTCATTTTCATTTTTTTTTCTTTCTTTATTTCAACCACACATTTTATCAATAAAATAATATTACACATAAATCTAAAAATTCTCTTTACTTTTTAACCACACATTTTTCCATCAATCACTATTTAAAAATATATATTTTTTTTACTAAAATGAGTGTCAAACGGGGGCTGTATTTTCTTATCTTTTATTTTCATTGCTTTATCTCAAAATTATTATAATATTTTTTCTCCATAAAAAATTGAAATATTTTGAATACAATTAATTATAGAGTTCTATTTTAAAATGTTAATTTGATTAGTCTTTCAACGTGGATTGTCTCTTTAAAATAAAGAGTATTTTTTGTTTAAAGAGTGTGCTCTAAGTGCTTCACCTACCTTCCCACTTTAATTACAATGAAGGGCAAAATTGAAAATTCACAAAAGAAAAAATATTCAAAACGAAAATAAAGTGACAAAGTAATTCACACCATAGTTATTACTAGTTGCACCACTTTTTATCACTCAAGGCCCTTTTTCTTTGCTCTTTGTAGCATTTACGTTCCCAACTTTTTCGTGGCATCTTTTGTCCTCAACTTTCTATTAATTAAACAATCTTATCTCTCATAACAATTTCCTCTCATAAAATGTTGAAGAGGACATAAAACAACTATTTTCCAATCATATTTTTAAAAAACAATAAATACAAGAATACGAAAAAAATTCCTTTCAAAACACCCAAAAGAATATTTTGACGTAAATAAGCATCAACGAAGAGATGTGCTAAT
>CAIGRH010180382.1:0-15919 GCA_903798295.1 Fraxinus nigra | reverse complement strand
TAGTGTAACATAAATTATTTATCCCAAATTATATATTCACAAATCACATATTCACAATTCTAATTTCAAAACCAAATTGTCAATTAACTCATAAAACACAAATCATGATTCATGAGTAATGATAGTTATAACTCATAAATAAGAAATAACACCAAAACCAAATAAATAAATAAAAGAGGAGAACGACTAACTGCTAAACAGTAGTGCTCACTGACCACTGTTCACAGGTTCGATGCAACGACTTCAAGCATCTGAGACTTGAGTCGTCCTGTCGACGACTCGTTGACGTCGTCTGGCACGCGCAGGCTACAGCAGGAGGCGGAGGCATCAAGGTGGAACGGTGGAGGTTGGAACGTGAATCATGATGAGGGTTTGGGTTTGAAAACTTGGGGTGAAATTCGTTTTGGTATATATTCATATATGGATGAATGAAGATGGATCATCGGATTTTACCCTGTGAATTGTGATGGTCAATTAAAAAACAAAGGCCCAACTTAAAAAAAGAAGAAGGTAAAATCCAAACATCACTAGTCGCCGATCTCCTTCTTCCTTCTACCGATCACTATTCCGATGGAGTCCAGCAAGCATGTTCGCATCCCCTCGCCGAGTGCTGAGTCCACCGCTGCTCATCATAGTATAAGATTATAATCTCACGAGTAGAATTTGAGACATAATGAGATGAGAAATGGAGAGATTTAGAGATATGATGTTAAGCTAAGGTTTGGATTTGGAATGCTCTATGATTACAAGGAAGATGTAAGATATGATGTATGAAACCTTTAGGTACCCTTTGGTTCTCTTGTTCTTCAAGATTTTTAACTCGAAAATTTACCTAAATTTCAATTTAACACTAAAAATCGAGAGTCAAACTAAAACAATTGGATCCTTGATTTATTTATTTAAACGACCAAATATACTGTTGTTTCCATAGAAGCAACATGTATGGCAAGTTCTGCCTCGCTATATGGATTTTGGAAATTTACCTATCCCTGACGAAAAGGGAAAAATTGTAATGCTCTTCTTATGGTATTGTAGTTTAACACCTCATTTTGATATTTAATTTTAGCACTTTTTGCATATAACACCCTGAACATTCATGGATTTTTATATAGGACCTTAATGACAAGATATGAAAGTTCGAGGAGTTAAATGGACAATTTTCATTGTTGAAGCCATAAGTGAAAATACTTAAAAAAACCGGTTAGACTAGGAAAATGCTGATCTTATCCCAAATAATAGCAATAAGTGCGTTATAATTCGTAAAAAGATTGGAAACAGAGTTTTGAGGCTTATCGATAAAATTTAAACGATGAGCTGAGCGATCGACGACTAAAGTGCAATTGAGAAAAATATAGATTTTTATTGGAAAATGATAGATTTGAGTTAAATAGTATTTTATTTTGGCTTAGAATGAAATTTGGCGAAGTTTAAAGCTCATTAGGACTCTTAAGAAATTATTTTAGACTTAATGAGTAAGAGTTTATACGATCGAATCCAATGATAATAAGATGAAAAGATTGTGTGACCAAGTTTTTTTATAAACATCGATGAATGTGTGATTCAAAATTGATAACAATTATAGTTCTATGAAATGTGTGATTAAAATTAAACTTTGACCAATTTAAAAGTTGAAAATACATATAGATTTCATGTCTATAACTCGCTGTATATTGCCCAAGCTTAATTAACCTAGTTTTTCTCTACAAATACAACTAAAAGCCCACTTAAACCATCTTTGATGCTCACACATAAATTTCATACATATTCGCCTTTAATTTTTTTTTTTAAAATAATATTTTTTAATTTTCCCCTTTTTTGAGTGAGAGAGAATTAGAAGATTAGAAGAGGAAGCAGAAAGAAAGTTTGAACGGGTGCTTTGAAAAGATGTTAAAGAAATTGTTTTCGATACACGTTTAGCCAAGTCATAACAAAGTTAATGTAGGAAAAGAGGTGCTTGATAATTGTTGACGTCGAAAATTGTATGAACACTATCCAAGCCAACTTAAATGTAAATAAGGTTTTAATTGATAATGGTTTGCAAACTATCATTGTAACTACCAATATTTGCTCTTTTTTTCTCAATGAGATATTTGAAATATGAAGTGTTTTAAGTCTCATCTTTCCCAAGACTTTCATCCTCCCTTTTATAGGGAATGATCAACATGCATTCTTCATTTCATTGTCTTATCAACTACAATATCGAGTTGAGAAAGTACAACATTGGCATGTTTGAATTGGCTACTGAGCTCGGCTTTGTCAGGTCATTACGAGCTAACCTTACACGTGATTCTCAACAATTAATGAACTAATTAGGGAATGAGGTTAAGACATTTGATTGGTGGAATTGGTAGGCGCTGATGTAAGACCTTCCAAATGTCACTTGTTGATTGATTACTTGTACAATGTGTAAGGAATTTTCAATCATTATATCCCATCAAACTTCAACAACAACTAAATCGAGCTGATCTCAAAATATCAGAGCTTAAATTAGCACGAGCTTGATGTATACAACAAATTGTATTTAACGACCTCGAAGGTCAGATGTGAATAGTAATCTTGTTTTAGCGTTGAATAATTTTATATAACTTTGATGCGAAATCGGTTTAAGAACTGGCAAGTTATGCAATCGTCTAAGACTCCGATTCATTATAATCCCTTAATTTTTAAAATTTACATATATTTTGTATTTGCTTTTTAGCATGCCTAATAAATTTTGGGAAAAAACGTTGCACAATGCCGTCTTTTGAAAGTTTTAGATCCCAAGTATTTTTCCCAAGTAAGTTGTTTTTAATTTGACCTATACGTGGCTTAGATAATATGTCAAATCACATTTTCGCCTTAAATGAGATGTACATTGGAGGTACTCGAGTTGTCAAGTTGCACCTTAGTTTTTCTCGACTTCTAATTTTACAAATCCTTTTAACAGCCCTAAGTAATTAATCATTTAATTATAATGCAAACATGTTTGAGCTAAACATTTACATAAAAGCCAAGTCCGAAAGAGATCAATGATGCTACAACGTTGAAAGGTTAATGAATTGTGCGATAATGCTAAAGGTTGATAAAAACTGATAATTCACGAAATGTGCGATAAAAAAGTGAATAAAAGTTGTGGATCCAATGAATATATGGTTAAAAATGAAGTTTGCCAAATATTTTAGCAAACAAAAACTTAAGTGAGCAAGCACTAAATTCAATTATCAAATCTTTACTATAAGTAAATTTGATGAACTTTTAAGCTTGACCAAACATGCTCTTAGTCCATTATAACCCTAAAAGAATACCAATGTACTTCAAATAACAAGAGCTTTAGGAAATTATGATTTTACAAAATTTAAAAAGTGGGGTAGATACCTTTTAATCAAGAAACATGCTATGAGTACATGATTTTTTCACACGTTCTGTACAAAAAGACAATAGTCTGTTTTTGGTAATAGCTATTCACATGCAGATAACTGGGAAAACCTTTTGAAAAAAAAATCTTGTACTCATAAAGTTATTCTTTAATCAATTCCTCCCCTAAGGCTATGAACTGACTTAAGAGAACGCCAACCTCGAGCTACTGTTTGATCATTTCATTGATGTGGACACTGTTAAGGGATAGAATCTCACATCGAATAAAGATAAAAATATAGATCAATTTATAAAGGTTTGAGCTACTCCTCTTAATAATGTGGATCTTTTAAGATGGAACTCAAAATCTTAACATGGTATCAGAGCCCATTAAGCTCTAACGAGTAATTCGATCCGATTAAGACTCCAAAAAAATGAGCATACGAATTTCAAGATTGGTCTGCTCAAACGAGCAACCATCTTATGGGAACATGTTAAGGGATAGAATCCCATATCGAATAAAGATGAAAATATAGACCAATTTATAAAGGTTTGAGCTACTCTTAATAAGGTTAACCTTTTAAGATGGAACCTCAAATCTTAACAGACACGCAACTAAGATTTATGAAATTTGGTTTACATAGTATCCATCTATGTATTGGGATAAAAAGCCGCCCAAATGCGCAGTTAATGGAGCGGACACATAAAATTAGAAACGAACATGGAGAAGAATACAAATTAAAAGTCATTCGACAAAATGCCAACGGCCACAAGAGAAGGAGAATCAATTAAATCAATAAACTCCACAATGAAAAACTGTCATACGTTCTCTCCAAAATACCTACGAGTCAATTGTACATGCCAATCTCATTAATTGACATTTCATATAGTCTTAAGAGTTCGTTTTCTTTACCCCAGTTAGGGTTTAGGTAGTTTATTTTACGATCAACTAGGATTTTAATTCTACACGGTTATCGTTAGAATTATATTTTACGTGATCTTTATATAGAATTCACTACTTTTACGGTCAAGAAAAAATCGTCCACCCCATCAGTTTAATAGAGATTACAACTTTGTTATGGCAATGTGTATTTACTTTATCAGTCATCGATTTAAATAATTTATTGATTATATTCTCTAAGTCATGTCTTTCCACAGTAAACCACAAAGTGTGCACCCTATTGCATGGCTTCTTTCTATTGCATGCTCAATCAATAAAATTTTATTGAATTAAATAAATAAACTATAGATAAATTATTTATTTATTCACCCTTTTAAGCCCCATTTTTCCTTAAAAATGCATTTTAAAATAGTAAATTGATCATGAATATGTGATTGAAAAATAACAAAAAAAAATTAAATTTGCGTATACTATTATTTTATTGAATAATATGTGGTTAGAAATAATAAAGAGAAAAAAGTATTTTTAAGATCATGGGGACCAAACAAGGCTAATCAACTAACAAATATCTTACAGATAAGAAAATATACTTTTTGGTCATACTACAACGGTCATATTTGATGTTGAACCATTTTATGTTGATACATTGTTGGAAATTGGTTTAAGAGATTGAAAATTTGGTCAAGTGTCAAAATAAAAAACTTGGAAAAAATGACTTTCGTATAAACTTCGTCCAAATATTTGGACCTGATTTGATGGTCAAATTATTGCTTTGGACAAAGTTGGAGAAGAAACAGAATGACTTCGTAACATTCTAGAAAATATTTCATTTTGGCCTAAGTCAGTACATGCGATTAGTATACATTGTGATAGTCAATCAGCTATTGAAAGAGCTAGAAGCGGCATGTATAATGGTAAGTCTAAACATATACGACGTAGAAACAATACCATTAAGCTACTGATCTCAAATGACATCATCTTCATAGATTATGTGAAATCAAAAGAGAACGTTGCAGATCCACTTACGAAAGGTTTGCCTAGAGATCAAATACGTTGTCTATCGAAAGGAATGTGATTAAAGCCTACTACGTAAGGATCTTTGTAATGGTAACCATACATTGTTGACTAGAGATCTCAAGATCTTGGTTCAAATGGACCGCTAAGTTGTGAAAATTCAATGAAGCACTCATGAAATTATTTCCTAACTTATTCATATGATATTAAAGTGCTTCCTACAAAATGATTAGAGGTTAAAATACTCTTTTAATGATTCCTATATATTTATTAAGTCAAGTGGAGTAAGGCAGAATACTCCTAATAGGAGGTTGCATATGTAAGTGTGAAGTTGGGCCGCTTCAATGAGAATTGTTCGAGGCTACAGTTCTCTAAACACTTATGAAACTCAACGGTGGTTCAGAGCCAAAATGAACCAAGTCATAAGAACTATGAACGGATTAAGGAAAACATCTATGTGAGTATTGTTGTCTTGGCTTACACTAACGGCTGAATGGTTCAAGACATCACGTTCATCAATTAGCCAAGTAAGTCCGATAATATTTCACTAAGAGATGTTCAAATCTGAAAGCTACCTTACCTGATGTAGTGTTTTTTCACTCTCTCTACAATGCATCATAATTTCGCATTTCATATGCATGTTCGAATTTCCATTCATGTGGGGGACTGTTGGAAATTGGTTTAGAAGATTGACAATTTGGTTTAGTGTCAAAACTAAAAACTTGGAAAAAATAACTTTCTTGTAAACTTCGTCCAAATATTTGGACTTGATTCGATAGCCAAATTACAAATGTAAATAGACCAACTTGTTCTACTTGTCGAGTAGATCGTCGTGATATATTTGAAATCTCAAAACCAATTTCGGATGAGTAAGAAATTGCGGTCAAAAGTTGGAAAGAAAATAAAGGAAGCTACCTGAAAAATTGACTAAGGCTGTTGCTAGCTTATCGCTGGGTTTTCACTCAATCGACAGGCCACAACAAGCTAACGACAAAGTCATTATTTTTATCGCTTGAGCGAGGAGATGGTGATAGGCTAGTGTCAGTAAATGTTGTGACATTTGGCAAGAGTTGTTGAAGTTTGGGGCGTGAAACTTCATTCACAACCTTTTATCTTCTATATATAGGACCCATTGGACGTCCATTAGTCATCACATACCATATTTGCATTGAGCATTGTATAAAAACTCTTACAAATCACTTCCAAATTCATTCAAAAACCATTTTCTTCTTTAGAGAGAAACACTATCGAAAGTTCGTCGTAACTTGTGATTTGAAGTGCTTCCACCACAAGTTGAATCCATTGTATCTTGGGAGACAAATGCTGTGAACTGTGAGCACCGTTGCCAGACATTTTTGTCTTAAAAAAATAGTGAAAATCACTTGCCTCGAATTGTTCTTTTTCTTCTTTATTTCTTGGTTGCCCTTTATTTTCATTTATAATTTTCATACTATATTTCTCATCACCTTTTTATATAGTTTAGTCACACTCCTACGGATTAAACTTTGTTTTTTATTTGTTCGATATACAACAACATTTTCACTCGCACTTATATTTAACCCACATTGCCAACATACATGAGTAGGAAAAAGTGGAGATATTTAATTAAGAATTTATCCTAAGAACTTGAAGGTACATTCAAAGAAAAAAATTTAATAATGTTGCAATAAAAAAAAGTCCAAATATAATTTAAAGAAGCATCTGAGAAGGATTAGAGTATATTCAAAAGACTCTTTAAAAATAAGATAATCTCTATTTTAAAAAGTTAAAACTTTTAAAATCATGTTGCAAAACTCTTTAAATTAACATTTTAATTTAGAAAGTCAGTTTGACTCTCCAAATAATTAAATGCATTCAAAGTGTTTCAATTTTCAGTGTAGGAAAACAATAAAATAATCTAAATAAAAATTAGTTAAAATAAAAGATATAGAAAAATAATAATTTTTGTAAAGTAGTAAAATTAAGTGTTAAATATAAAAATTTCGTTGGAATACTTTAAAATTTTAACTCTCTAAATTTATAGACACTCTATAAAAAATATGTTTTTTAAAAATAGAGAATCTTTTGGAAATACTCTTAACTGACTAATATTTTAAGTGATTCCAAAAAATTCTGATCGAAGGAACTACTTCTTCAATTTTTGAATTTGAGGTGTTCAAGCACCAAGGTAACACGACTAAAATTACTAGCATAAGGGTTTAATCTCAGCTCTAAGCCTTTCTTTCATCGACCTAGTGACTATGCGGATGATGCTTTTGGCTATGTTGATGGAGAGATCGATGAGATGGGAGATTTTCCAGTTCGAATTGATCGTCTGAAGCTCTCTCTCGACTAGTGAATTTTTTATTATAATGAAGACTCTTACAAGTATATCATAAAACAAATGAAAATTCGGCTTGAGACACAATATATCGTTTTTTTCTTCATCTTTTAAACGTTTCGTATTCCCTATCTTTGAGCAGAGTAAGTTCTTGTTTTTCTCTTTGGGTCAGGCATCCTCCTAAGTTTGTACTCTTTTGTTTGTATTATTAATAAAAAAATGTCACAACGTCTTATAAAATAAAAAAGAAAAAAAAAGAAAACATAAGGTCTGTTTGGTATAAAGTATTAAACAAAATTAGATTAGATACTAACATTTTTTTTTTCCTTCAACACAACAAATAGTTTTCTTGTTTGACGATTCATGAATTTCTCATTAAGTTCCATAGTCCATTCATTAGTTATTCTTTTTCAATTCAAATTCTTCCATCAATGTTTTATTCTAATTCGATAAGCATTTATTACTCGAGTAACTTCGTGGGAAGTTTCTTAACATTTTCCTTGTCAGTATAATATTTTCCAAAAGCCAGCTGCCAGAATGTCATTGAGTTTTCAGTCTTCCTATTTTGAATTTTCCAGTTTCCTGTGTCTGTAGACCAGAGAGCTCTTACGAAAAATAGACACAACATATTACATATCTTATTTCGTACCTATCATATAGAGCTTTCCTACTTGTACATCGGGTTGAAACCTCGATGTAACAACCCCCTCACGATAAGATGGATTCACGCCCAATAAAAAAACGTGGGCCGCCCTATTGTGAGGGGGATGTACACCAAGATGTCAACTCTGGTGTACAAGTAGTAAAACTCTATCATATACCATACTCGAGTAGACAGATATTATGTCTCGATGTCTCAACTTTATGAAACTCATTTACGTGTTAAAAAAAAGGAAAGAATTTTTTTATTTTTATTTTTTCGAATAATTCAAGGTCTCTAGCAAGCCTTTTAATTTTAGAATCTTCAATTTTTGTGTCGACAAATTTTATCTTGTAGGGTAGTTTGGTACTCTAAATCGGGTAAAACTATTTCGAATTGAAAAAGAGAGATGTACGATAAAATTTATCAATCAAGATGTTCAATTTTATTCCTATAAATGTTTAGATTTCAACCAATAAAGCTAAATATATCACTTTTTATGTTTAAATATGAAGTCTTAAGTTTCATACTTGTAGTCCAAATATGAACATGCAAAGCCTCCTGAAAAAGTGGTACATTTTTCAAAAGTTTATGGATGTAAAGGATAAGTCGAATAACATCATGCTTTGATGGATGGTGGGGATCTATATTGACCATCATGAGATCTTTCCTTGTAGTTGGTACAATATTCATAAATCCCTTTTTGAAATATGTTTAACTAAACATATAAAGATTTATCAAGATAAGACCAAACTACGAGTTCAACATATTTTTGTTACGATCAACATTCACTTACCTCTTTGTTTTTTTCTTGCTTTTTGCATCTATTTGGTGCATCTCTTTCAACTTGAATATGATTGTACGCTAAAGAAGTGTTCAACAAAGAATTGTCCTTGATGAAAGACTTTAATGTTGCAACCACCGCGTTGAAGGTGACAACATTGAATTGACATTTGAAATTTGAAATTTGAAAGCAATTTAGTTTCTGATATAAGCCTTCGGGTTTTTCGGTCACCTTCGCGTAGAAATGTAAGATGAGCCCACTTAGACTGTTAGACAAAAGCGCAATATGTTTGTAAACTTTGACGGGTCATGTCAAGTTGGCCACACAAGTTCAATAGAGCACAAACCTTAAATTTTGTCGCTAGAGTAGGACTTCATGTGTTGTTTCTATGAATTGATTTATAGATGAAACGGAAAGGCCATTACGCAACTACCATGCAGTCACGAGAGTCAAACTTGACACGCCAAAGGCCCTTTTTTTTTTTTTTTAACAACAGTTTTTCCTGTGTAAAAATTATTTATTTTACGTATTAACCCGGTTTGAAAATTTGTAGCCCGATCTTGGATCCGTCCCTGGACACGACCCACCTCTTTAATCGAGTTTAGACTGAACCAAACAACGACAAGCTCAACCGCATTTAGATTATCACACTAATGTTAGTAGAGAGAGAATATGCTAATCGTTTCATCTAAAAGTTTAAATTGTTAGACGAGATAGCTTGATCAAAACCAATTATTTATACATCAAAATAGCCTAAAAACCAGTATCCACAAATTCACATTGCTTCATAATTCTAAATACAAATCCTATGCAGATAACAAGAAAGTTTGGAGAATGTGCCACGAGATTCTACAAATATTGGCTTTGATATACATCAACAAAAGATCACTTTTAAAGAAAAACCAGACCCTTTTTTCAGTCGGAGTGATGAGACAAAAACCCAGAATTTGAAACCCAATCATAAGCGCCGCCGGAGGATCCATCGGTTATAAGTGATTGGCTGTGACCCATAAAAGACATTATTTGTGTTTGCTGCTCACCCACCATCATATCACCTGTGATAATTAAAGGATGTCAAGCTAAATTTATGAGATTTTTAATTGGGTTTAATTGTAAAAAAAGTGTCTTTTGTAAGTCAAAATTTAATATAGGTAGTAAAAGTTTTTTTTTTTGTAAGTATAATGGAATCTTTTCAATTTAATATTAAAACTTAGATATCACTAGAGAATGTTACCTTGAGTTAATAGAGCCGGTTCGTGGAACTCTTCCAAAGAATTCCATCTCTCGTATGCATCTTTAATCAAGTTCGTTATATAGGGCTGCCAGTATCAATTAAGTTTAGAATACGTATTTCTGAATGTACACGTATGTAACGAAATAAAGTAACAAACAATAAAGTTCATCGAAAAATCGTACCGTGGATTTTAATTCAGAAGCGAAGTAAAGTTGACCAGCGATTTCCAACTTCACAATTTGACATACAGGATTTAAAATAAGTGTGTAATTATGCCCACAATGTCTATAGAGTTTAGATCCCAAGGTACAAGTCTTGGCATGACTCAATGTGACTTCCCACATTTTATCTGACATTCCAACTCCCAGAATCTGTTTGAAAAATAATTAATTAGTTAGTTATTAATTGTACTTGAGGATAAAATTAATAAACATTAAAAACAAAAAAAAAAAGTTTAATAATCAGTTGTACCTTTCTAAGCTTGAAGGAATCAATGGTGAACAATTTCAAGAAATCTTGGACAGTTTTTATGCCTTGCGACGAAAGTTTCCGATGAAAAGCTCCGTCTTTCCCTATCTTCTCCAGACGCCACACGTCATCTTCCAACGCCGGAGGATGGTGTTTCTTGTACACTGTTACGTATGAATACATCTCGATTAGAAAATAAATAAATATTATTCTTTCAAGTCTTTGGTAGCAATGATCTTGATTTAACATTCTTTATAATCTCTAGTTGGAGATATACGATTCATTTTGTAATACTTTAATTCGACTTTCACGCGTTGAAGATTCTAATAGTATATAATTTCTTTAGTAAAGAAAGAAAATTTAATATCGATTGTCCAGGGTTGGTGATCGACGCGTGAGTTTGACTCCAATATACTAGATTTCAACTAAATTTATATTATGATTAAATTAATTATGGTTTTGCATTTTATATAATGATTAAACAAGGAAAGATCAATTAACTATGATTTCATATGAGATTAAAATGGAAAGTTGTATTTTAAATTGAAAAGAAACAATGATCTAATCATTGTCAATGCATTAATTAGCATGATATATATGGAAGAAATTAGTACTAGATCAAATAGCAAGAACATAAATTATCATGATACTGGGAGATTGGATCATCGACTCCTTTAAATTTGTGGGTAGTAGTCTCTCGAGCCAATAAACTTAGCCGTGATTAACCCTTCTTAGCTCGACTTACTCAGGATGAGTTTACGAGTTTCGAGGGTAGGTATCCAAGACATTTCTTAAACCGACTCAACTCGACGGATTTGACACTAAATCAGATATATAGATCTCAATCTAGGTCGATAAATGAAATAAAAAGGTATATATGGAGAGACTTACATTCACCACGGTGGTCTTTAACAATAAAAGGCTCGGTCATGGCTTCACATATTCTAACATTTTGACTGTTTCCTTGTACAACAACTCTAGCACCGAGCCTGAACTTTCTACTCCGAATCCAGCTCGAATTATCAGTGAATTCAATTTCTCCAACAGCAGCAATCCCTTCCCTCATTGTAATATTCAAGTCCCCACTAAGCAAAGGCCTCTTCCCAGCTCTTTCTTTTACGATTTTGTTGTCAAATTCTTCCTTATTCCATGTGAACTCCGGCCTATCAAAATCCCCGTCAAGAACGACCATTTCGACCTTGATCAAGTGCGGAAGAGACGTCGGGATTTTCGTGTGTCCACCTTTCGCATCGACAAGAAGGAGTTGAAGAGGGTTGTTGTTAATATCCACTATTTTTGTGCCTGTGAATATGGGAAGTGAAAGTCTTTTGCTGAATATGAGTTGAAGACTACTTGCTTGTTCACGATCTGCTGCTTGGATTTTTAATGATGGAGACCTGGATATTGATCTCATGCAGCTGATTAATCTCACTCCATTTTCCACTTCTTCACTCACCTGAATTTGTTCATAAAGATCAAATATCATTTGTAAGTTTCATCAAAATATGTTTTTGGTTCCTCAAAAACACCTTGGACTTTTAGAAAAATTTCGTGTTTGTAACATCTTGAAGAACGAAAACTAACGCAGCAGCAAATAACTAGACTATCACATAAGTTTTCCATTACATATTAAAAGAATATGTGGGTATTTATACCACTCTTCGAAGCATTGGTTCCAAGGCTGAACGGAAATTCTCCAAGAAGTTCACCATAACCACTTCTCTAATTACGCTGTCGACAAATAGTAAACAAAATTAGTTCGTTGTACTTTCCAATATTGCGTACCAAACATATACTCAAAGAAAAGAATCGAGTAATTAATAAGACGTACGAAGCTAAAGAAGGTTTAGTTTTCATCCTTTTCTGGTTTGGCTGATCTTCATCTTCATCAAAGAACCGTTTAGCTGCCATTTTATAAAGATTTTCTTTCAGTTTAACAAACCAACTGATAACTGCAGATTTTTGGAGAGAGAGAGAGAGAGAGAGAAGGTTAAGAAATTATGAGAATGGGATTGAGTATTTAAAGGGGTTTATCATAAGAGAGACATTGCGTACAAACAATAAATTGGTAATATTAAAATGGATTAGGAAATTTCGTGGAACAATGTAGGAAAGAACTAGGAAGGACAGGTTCGGAGGTGATTAAGGTGCTCTGATGTAGTAACCTTGACGTCAACCCTTCCCAAGTCAACTGCCTTACAGTCCCCACACGAAATTCCCCGACCCAACGCGCACACTTGCACCATATTTGAGGCGGGCTAGGCTTGCTCGGGGCTTCACGATTTTTAATAGGTTATGCCGGGTTGGCCTCTCGAAAAGAAATAGGGTGCGTTTACGGTGTCAAAATGGGTGAGTTGGATTCAACCCGTCCATCCACATCCCAACCAAATTCGGCGTGTTTCAAGTCTGACCGGACCCACATACAAATATAGTTTGGGCCTAGTTTGGACAGGCTATCAAATCGGCTCATGAACCCATCAATATAGTGGGTTGGGTGTGACCCATGTATAATTTTAATTTTTTCTTANTTGAGGCGGGCTAGGCTTGCTCGGGGCTTCACGATTTTTAATAGGTTATGCCGGGTTGGCCTCTCGAAAAGAAATAGGGTGCGTTTACGGTGTCAAAATGGGTGAGTTGGATTCAACCCGTCCATCCACATCCCAACCAAATTCGGCGTGTTTCAAGTCTGACCGGACCCACATACAAATATAGTTTGGGCCTAGTTTGGACAGGCTATCAAATCGGCTCATGAACCCATCAATATAGTGGGTTGGGTGTGACCCATGTATAATTTTAATTTTTTCTTACGATTTAATATGATTTAAAATTAAGACAAGATTGAAAATGATATGTAATATTCTAATTGACATGTTTGTGAATTACAAAAATTACACAATTAAAAGTAACAAGTCAATTTTTAATTGTTTCAATGTGATTAGTTAATCAAGTTCAATTACCCAATATTTTGAATACCACGATCAATAATTAAAGTAGTAAAGAACACCAAAGGTGATTATGGAGAAACATCATCTAGATAAAAATTTCTGACACTTTGTCAGTTAGTAAATCCATTATAAATTGAAAGCAAACTTACAGTACGGTCCCGACCCTGTCTACCCTATAGAATTTCTTATCTCAATTCCTACCGTCTTCCTTTATCCTACTGGATGTGTGTTCCTTCAAAACAAATCCCGACTCATGGTTTATAGCTTAACCTCTTAGACTGAATGCTCCCGACTCCTGGTATCTCACCTTAATCCTTCTGAATTTGTGCTTCTACAACAGCTCTCAATTCCTGATATCGATTTATCTCTGGTGGATAGGTGGTTTGATATTTGATCAAAAGATCCAGTGTGTTTTGATCTGTGGTTTAATGTGAAATAATATGGTTTGATCAATAAATAAAAGTTTGAATGAATTTATGGCTCAAATAATATGGTGGTTGAATCTTGGAATTAAAGAATGTGTTTTGGATCTTAAAATGAATGATCTCTATAAAAAAAAATATGATTCAACATACTTTTGGACATTCATGGGGTATGATATATATAGGGGAAATTATTTGTGATGAAAATGGATTAAAAAATCAAGTGTATAAAGCAAAACGAAAGCCTAGACGTCGACACGTCCTTAAGCACGAAGCCAGCAACAGGATAGCGAAAGCTGAGCAATTGTCCGTATATTTATCATAACTTTCTCTCCTGATATCCAATTGAGTTGATTCAAAGAATTGGAGCATAACTTGTGCAGCTCTTTAAACTTCTAATTGCATTACAATGATCATATGTGATGAACGGTGGTGGTGATGGTAGCGAGTTGTTGGTGTTGGTGTTAGTGGTGGGCGATTCGTGATGAACGGTGATTGGATGATCTATAGTGCATTTGTGTTGTTCTGTGTATATGGAAATGATTATGTGGTGGTACGGTTAAAGTGGTGGCGACGACGATGATGAAGTAGTGGTGGTGTTGGTTTATTTGAGATGGTGGCGGTGCTGGCGCTTGTCGTGAGGTGGTGGTGGTTCTGGCGACGACAGTGCAACGGCTAGACAATGTTGGTATTGCTAGTAGATGTTGGTGGCGATGGGTCTCTCGAGGTGGCAGTAGATCCGACACGACGATGAGGTGGTGTTTTTATGCGATGTGTTGATTTGTTTGAGATGGCATTGTCGTCGAGAGATGGTGGTGGTAGTTCTGGCGACGACTGTGGCGATGGTACTATTAGATGGAGTGATGATGTGATAGTCACAAGTTTTGGTAGTGGTCACAAATTATTTGATCGTTTGTAACCATGTTGGTTAATCTGTGACCGATAAACAATATGTGACCAATAAAAAATATAAATTGTGACCAAGAAATAATGTGTGACCTAAAAAATTGTTAATTTGTGACCGATAATTTGAAAATTTGTGACTGTCTAATAAGTTGTGATTTATAATAATTGTGATTTGTGACCGATAAATTTGTGACCAAGAAATAATGTGTGAACTAAAAAAATTGTTAATTTGTGATCGATAATTTGACAATTTGTGATTGTCTACTAAATTGTGACTTATAATATTTGTAATTTGTAACCGATGAATAAGTTGTGATGTAAAAAAAAATTTTATTTGTGACCGATGAACAAATTGTGACCTATAAAACTTTTGACTTGTGATCATAAAATAATTCGTGACATATAAAATTTGTGATTTGTGACCTATTATATAGAATTTGTGACCAAATTATATTTAATTAATAAAATATATGTTTAATCAATTAATTTTAAAAATTTTGAGATTTAAAATTTTAAACCTTAAAAAATCTGAAATTTGAAATTTTAAACTTTATTTCTTAAATTTGAAAAGGGTAAAACTTAACCTCTTAGTTATGAGATTTTCTCTTAATTAAAACTCAATTCAACTCAACCCAACCTGATGAATTAAAAAAATTAATACTTAAAATGAAAACCCCAAATAGACTCAATAGTGGAGACAAAAGAATGATTTAGAATGTATGTCCCTTTTTTTTATATAGGCCGATTGGTATGAACACTTGTACAAATGCAAAATAATTTGATGATAAACTAAAATTAAGGACGTGATAATGATATGAATAAATTCCAATATATATATATATAAAGAAAATGCTACATAGTTTCAAACTTATTTATAAATTAATTTTCAGAAATAATTCTTTATATAGGTTAAATATAACGAAAATTTTCAAGTGGGTTTTTTTTTTTTTTT
>CAIGRH010180367.1:0-11049 GCA_903798295.1 Fraxinus nigra | reverse complement strand
GGTTCGATTTTTTTCGCCCCATTCTGTTCGATTAACCACGGTTTTCAATTTCACAATTCGAATTGCCATCCATACTTTTGTTGTGAGGGAAGTAGTACTTCCTTTTTTATTGTTTTTCTTTACTTCTGCTGTAAGGATAGTAGTACTTCCGCATTTATTGCTTTGCTTGATTTTGATTGTAACCACGGTATTTCTCCGTTACAAGTGATGACATATTAATAAAATCTCGGAGGTGTTGCCCTCCTTCCACTAAAAAGAAAATTGTTCTTATCTCCACTTTAGGATAGGTAACATTGTTCAATACCAATTTTTGATTTGTTCTAATTCCCGACATATGTAATTGTTTCCTATACTTTTAGCTCTTTCCTCTTGGACGATTATAATCTCTTTTAATGGAATGATTAGTTGAGATTAGATCCCCTGTTTATTGTTAATATCTATGTTCCACCAATTGACCAAAAACACACCAAACAAATTTTAATAATCACGAATAACACATACCTAAAAAACTAATAATACTGGACCGAACACTCCCAAATTATCTTTCAATTGGTCAAGTGGTTGTGTTATATATAGCATGATCTTCGTTTTATAAACTAAGTCCATCCAACCTATTCTATCAAATAATCAATCCAAAATACACGATGACCATTATGACTTTTGTTCTCAAAATATTACAAATCTCAAATAGAAGTATCAAATTAGTAAGGTTGCATCACTTGGTCAAAAATCGTGAATCATAAAAAATTTGAACTAATTTCATTGTTAGCCAGGAAAGCTATTCAACTCACACAAAATACATATATAATAATAAAATATTTTTAATTTTTCTTAATTTTTTTGGTGTATCACAAAAAAACAAATACAAAAATAATGAAGTTACACCACAACTTGGAATACACATTATCTTCAATGTGAGCTTAATTAGTTTTAAAAAAATATCAGTGATAAGTTCATTTTACACAATTATCTAGGTCACAAAACATGGATTATTGTTGGAAATGATAGCTTAATTCTGTGCAAATTGTGTTTTGTAGGATAATAACGATGAACATGGTGGAAATTCGGAAAAGCGAGTGGAAAAGGGCTAAAACGAAAGGAAAATGAAAGTTCAGGGACCAAAGTGCAAATAGTCTAAAGATGACACGAAGCATGAATTTAGATGGTAAATGGACTAAGCTCTAATTTGATGAGTGCACACGATGTTAGAAGAAAGAAAATGAAGAAAATATGTCAAAATGAGAGAAAACAAGTTCGGGGGACTAAATGAGGGCTAAGTCATTGAACCATGCAATCGCATGGCTCACAACCATGCAACCGCATGGTTGGTTTTCTGAGCGAATTTTTTAGTTTCCTTTTTTGAGTCAACTACCTATGGAAACGAATTCTGGGACGCATATTTAACCCTAAAAACATCCCAAAACAATGGAGGATGGATTTAATCAATTGGAGAGAGTCTTGGAGAAAGGAAGAAGGCAAAAACAAGAAGATTAAGTTGAAGATTCAATCTAATAATTATCCTAATGATGATGTTTATTAAATATTTCTGTATTTATTTTCTTTCTTTCATGTTAGGTTAGGTTTAATTGTGCTAGGAGATCGACGAACCATGCTATGTAATCTTTGATTTCTAGTTTCGCAATATTTGACAATTAAAATATGTTCTTGAGTTTTTAATTATTTCTATTCACTTGATGTTTTCACAATTATTATATGCATGTGATTGTGTGAGTTTAGTGATTTATTTCTTACATTCTAAAGAAGAGAAATAGATTTGACACGGTATTAATCATCGTAGGGTCTGATAGGGGATAGAGATATACTCTATGCTTTGCGTGAATTTAAGTGATCATAAAACTACATGCATTTGGATATGTTATGATCATTGATTCTTTAAATTATCAAGCGTGTTGTCAATATTGTAGAACTAGATTCAAAAGTGAGCATTGCATGGGGATTCGTGATGCTAGTGCTCATTTGTTATTCATAGAAAAATTCAATTTGCATTTAGTTAGTAAATTTAGTTTAAATTGCACACCCAATTATTGTTTAGTTAAAAAGTATTGACAATCATTCTAAATCTCATAGAGTCGGTATAGGTCAAGGTAAAAAGAAATTGAACTAATTCAATCACTGTGGAAACCAATTCCACACCCGGAATTCTCAATTCCACTTTATTACTTGTTATGAACCATGCACTTGCAGAATTCTTAAGCGAACAAATATTTTCGTGAACAAGTTTTTGGGGTCGCTGCCAGGGACGGATTATTAGTTTGGTTTTCTGTTACTTAGATACTAATTTGAACTTCTCTTTAATTTTAGTTACATATTATATACTCAGTTCTTTTACTTAAGCTAAGCTACGTGCTAGGTCTTGTATGCGAAGATCAATCGACGACGAACTACTTCAAGCTGACTTGGAAATTGAAAGAACTTTTCATCACAGACAGAGGGCAGCACAACAGAAAGATCAAGGACAAATACAAATGGTTGATCAACAATTGGAACCGAGACAAATCTTGTTGCTCCAACCAATGTAGAGGCACAATATGGGAATGCTCTCCGTGGAGATTTCTTGTTACCATTCGTTGCCCAAAGTCAATCCAGCATTGTGTATCCTACATTCAAACAGCCAAACTTTCAGTTAAAAACAAATGTCATCCAACTCTTCAAAATGGACACTAGTTCTACCCGATGGCCAACGAGAATCTGCATACACATGTATCCCGATTCACACACACTCAGCATGATAAAGCACTTGAGTGGCTAGATTCACTTCCTGTGGCGAGTATAACTACGTGGAACAATATGGCCCACAAATTTGGTATGAGATTCTTCTCATCGGACAATGTGGTGATATTGAGGCACGAGATATCAATATTTAGCCAAAATGAATCTGAGTCATTTGATTAGGCATGGAACAGATTTAAAAACCTGGAAATGTCCTCAACATGTGTTCGACAAACCATCACAAAACAGATTTTTCTATGCAGGATTACTTTTGACTTTCAGGAGCATGGTGGACTCATCATCAAATGGCTCCCTAACCATAAGAATGATCCATAGAGCTTGGGAGTTGTTTGAGAGAATGGCTAGTACTTCAGCTATGTGGTCTTCAGATCGAGTAGGTCCAAAAAATCAGTAGGAAGACACGAAGTAGATACCTACATGACCTTATCTACAAAGATTGATTCTTTATTTCATGAGGTGGAGAGTATATCACAAACAACAAACTCAGCACAAGTAAGAAAGACCAATTGTGAGGAGTGTGGGACAGAATATGGCAAAACTGAATGTCCCATTCTTTCACAAGGAATGGAACGGGTGAAGTATGCCCAATGGGGTCAACGTCAGCATAACAACCCTCATTCTGAAACTTACAATTTGGGTGGAGAAATCATCCAAATTTCTCTTGAGGTGGGAATCAAAATCAAAATCACAACCGAGCTAAAGGGTAGTTTCAGCAGGAGAAAAAACCCTAGTTGGAGGAGATGTTTGCAAAACNCACAAGGAATGGAACGGGTGAAGTATGCCCAGTGGGGTCAACGTCAGCATAACAACCCTCATTCTGAAACTTACAATTTGGGTGGAGAAATCATCCAAATTTCTCTTGAGGTGGGAATCAAAATCAAAATCACAACCGAGCTAAAGGGTAGTTTCAGCAGGAGAAAAAACCCTAGTTGGAGGAGATGTTTGCAAAACTCATGGAAAAGACGGATAAATACATGGAAACAACTAACCAGTTCATGAGAAAGACGGAAACATACTTCCAAAATTAGGGTGCTGCTATCAAAAATCTGGAGACACAGATGGGGGGCAGATAGCTTTTTCTATGACATGAAGAGTGCCTGGTGCATTGCTAAGCAATACCGAAGTCAATCCTATGGAGCATGCTCAAGCCATTACTACAAGAAGTGGGGTTCAACTACTTGAGATACATGTAAAAAGGCCAGGTGCAAATAAAGAGACAGTGGATTCTTCTGAAAAAGAGAATGAAGAGCAGATTGACAGTACCAGGAAGACACCAGTGAAAGGGAATTCAGAACCATCACAGCAAATGCCAACTAATCCGATTAATCCATATGATTAACCCATTCCATTTCCACAATGATTGAAAAAGCATAAGATGGAACAGCAATACAAAAAACTCCTTGAAGTGTTAAAAAAAGGACCATATAAACATCCCACTAGCTAATGCATTGTTCTAAATGCCTAGTTACGCCAAATTCATAAAGGACATCTTATCAAACAAATAGAAGTTAGAGGAACATGAGACATTGATGTTAACTGAGGATGCAGCGTGAGAATTCAGAAAAAGCTCCTGCAAAAATTGAAAGATCTAGGGAGTTTCACTGTTCCTTGCACTATTGGTGATTCTTACTTTGATTAAAAATTTCGTGATCTTGGTGCAAGTATTAATTTAATGTCTCTATCTATTTTCAGGAAACTTGGATTGGGAGAAGCCAAAACAACCACAGTGATACTGCAACTCGCTGATCGAACATTAACACACCCAAGGGGAAAAATAGAGGACGTGCTGATCAAGGTGGAGAAATTTATCTTCCCTGTTTGATTTCCTCATATTGGATATGGAAGAAGGTAAGGATGTTCCGCTAAAGAAATGGGGAATCACAGTTGTACAGAATGAGAGGAACGAGTTAATCCCCACCAGAACAGTTACGGGATGGAGAATTTGCATAAACTACCTAAAACTGAATGCAACTACAAGGAAAGATCATTTTCCTGTCCCATTCATTAATCAAATGTTGGAGATGTTTGTAGGGCATTCACATTACTGTTTTCTCGATAGGTATTCAGGTTATATTCAGATACCAGTAGCACCATACGACCAGGAAAAGACCTCATTCACATGCCCCTATGGTACTTTGCTTATCGTAAGATGTCTTTTGGTCTATGCAATGCCCCTGCCATATTTCAGAGATGTACGATGGCTCTATTTTTCGACATGGTTGAAAAGTTCATAGAAGTGTTCATGGATGACTTCTCTGTTTTTGGGTCTTCATTTTATGAGTGCTTGGAACATCAGAGTTTCCTACAGAAATGTAGAAAAATAAATCTGGTATTGAATTGGGAGAAGTGCCATTTCATGCTCCAAGAGGGGATTGTATTAGGACATCGAATTTCAGCAAATGGGATTGAGGTAGACAAAGCAAAGGTTCAGGTTATTGAGAAGCTACCACCATCAATATCAATAAAGGGTGTTCGCGGTTTTCTCGAGCATGTCGGGTTCTACGGACATTTCATTCAAGAATTCTCGAAGATTACTAAACCTTTATGTACCTCACTGGTGAAAGACAACCAGTTTTAATTTACTGAGGAGTACCTATGAGCTTTCAACACTTTGAAACAGAAGCTTACTTCAACGCCATTGATTGTTGCACCAGACTGGGGATTACCTTTTGAGTTGATGTGTCATGCTGTGGGAGAATTCTGGGACAAAGGAAAAACAAGATCTTCCACGTAATATATTATGCAAACAAAACTCTAAATGATGCTCATATGAATTATGCAACAATTGAGAAGGAACTCTTGGCTGTAGTGTACGCATTTGACAAATTCAGGCCATACCTTGTGAGGTCTAAAGTCATAGTTTACACAGATCACACTGCACTGAAGTATCTATTGACAAAGAAGGATGCCAAACCGGGATTAATCTGGTGGGTTTTATTGTTGAAATAATTTGATATTGAAATGAGAAGAAGTTCTTTGTGGAGTTGAAATACTATTTTTGGAATGATCCAAATCTATATAGGAGACGGGCAAATCATATCATTAGACGATGTATGCTTGAGGAAGAGGTGTCGCAAATACCTGAGCATTGTCATGCATCTGCTTGCTCGGGGCATTTTGGAAATGCATGTCACCTACTTGTTGAATTGGAGCATCGGGGAATTTGGGTACTTCGAAATTTGAATTTGGACTTGACAGCAGCGGGTGAAAAATTATTGTTGCAGCTCAATGAGATGGATGAATTCTAGTTGGAAGTGTATCTGAATGCAAGACTTTACAAGGAGCACACCAAGAAGTGGCACGACATGCATATTTAGAAGTGAGAATTTGAAGTGGGGCAGAAAGTATTGTTGTATAATTCATGGCTAAAACTCTTCCTAGGAAAACTAAGGTCACGATGGTCAGGACGCTTTATACATTAGATTAGGATTTTTCATGTCTCCATTTTAGGCATGTTAGGTTGTTCATCGTCCATAGAGATCCCTAAGAGTTCACGCATGGTCCTACTTAGTTTACAATGTGTTGAGAACATGTTTGGGGTGTTGCAATGGTAATTTATCAATTTTGTACAAAATTCTCGTTTTTCAAGGAAAAAGAATAAAAAATGTGTGTTTTTTTTTTCGGAATCCACAAGTGCTTCTAAGTAGAAGTGATTTTGGAGTAGGGTTCATGGCATATACGCACACACCATGCAGCCGCATTTGCTGCGCGAATTTTCTAGTTTCTTTTTTCAAGTCAACTACCTATGGAAACAAATCTTGGGACACGTATTTAACCCTAAAAACATCCCAGAATGATGGAGGATGGATTTTATAAATTGGAGAGAGAGTCTTGGAGCAAGGAAAAAGGCAAAAACAAGAACAAGTTGAAGATTCAATCCAATAATTATCCGGGTAATGACATTTATCAATATTTTTGTATTTATTTTCTTTCCTTCATGTTAGGCTAGGTTTAGTTGTGCTAGGAGATCGATGAACCTACGTAATCTTTGATTTCTAGTTTCGCAATATTTTACAATTAAAACATGTTCTTGAGTTCTGAATGATTTCAATTCACTTGATGTTTCCACAATTATTATGCATGTGATTGTGTGAGTTTAGTGATTTATTTCTTACATTCGAGAGAAGGAAAATAGATTTGACACGGTATTAATCATCGTAGGGTTCGATAGGGGATAAAGATATATCCCTATGCTTTGCGTGAATATCTAAGTGATCATAAAACTACATGCATTCTTGTGAATTTACATTCGTCATAAATATATAGTCGTGTGGTTTACATGAATATGTCCAACAATTCTCGAGAGAGATTATTGGATAGGTTAGGATAATTGATTCTTCAAATTATCAAGCGTGTTGTCAATTTTGTAGAACTAGATTCAAAAGTGAGCATTGCATGGGGATTCGTGATCCTAGTGCTCGTTTGTCATTCATAGAAAAATACGATTTGCATTCGATCATCTATTTGTATTTAGTTCGTAAATTTAGTTTAAACTACACACCCAATTATAGTTTAGTTAAAAGAATCTTGACAATCATTCTAAATCTCATAGATTCGGTTAAGGTCATGGTAAAAAGAAATTGAACTAATTTAATCCCCGTGGGAACGATATTCGGAATTCTCAATTCCACTTTATTATTTTTTACGAACTTTGCACTTGCAGAATTCTTAAGCGAACAAATATTTTCGTGAACAAGTTCTCTTAGGGTGGGAATCAAAATCACAACCGAGTTCAAGGACAGTTTCAGCAGGAGAAGAAACCCCAGTTGGAGGAGATGTTTGAAAAACTCATGGAAAGACGGATAAATATATGGAAACAACTAACTAGTCCATGAGAAAGACTGAAACAAATTTCCAAAATCAAGGTGCTGCTATTAAGAATCTGGAGACACAAATGGGCAGATATATCTTTGTATGACAGGAAGAGTGCCTGGTACATTGCCAAACAATATCGAAGTGAATCCTATTGAGCATGCTCAAGCCATTACTACACGAAATGGGGTTTAACTACCTGAGATACATGTAAAAAGGCCAGGTACAAATAAAGAGATAGTGGATTCTTCTGAAAAAGAGAATGGGGAGCAGATTGACAGTACCAGGAAGGCACCGATGAAAGGAAATTCAGAAGCGTCACATCGAATGCCAACTAATCCAGTTAATCCCTATTAGTCACCCATTCCATTCCCACAATAATTGAAAAAGGATTATGTGGAACAGCAATACAAAAAATTCCTTAAAGTGTTCAAAAAGCTCCATATAAACATTCTACTAGCTGATGCATTGTTCAAAATGCCAAATTCCTAAAAGACATCTTATCAAACAAATAGAAGCTAGAGGAACTTGAGACAGTGATGTTAACTGAGGAATGCAGCGCGAGAATTCTGAAAAAGCTCCCGCCAAAATTGAAAGATCTAGGAAGTTTCATTGTCCCTTGCACTATTTGTGATTTTTACTTTGATAAAGCTTTGTATGATCTTGGTGCAAGTATTAATTTAATGCTTAGGAAACTTGGATTGTGAGAAGCCAAAGCAACCATGGTGATACTGCAACTCGCTGATCGATCATTAACACACCCAAGGGGAATAATAGAGGACGTGTTAATCAAGGTGGATAAATTTATCTTCCCTGCTGATTTCATCATATTGGATAAGGAAGAAGATAAGGATGTTCCGCTAATCCTATGTAGGCCATTTTTGGCCACTGGCTGAGCACTAATTGATGTTCAAAAGGGGTAGTTGATTCTAAGACTTGGGGAGGAACAAATTTTTTTTAATGTCTTCAAGGCTATGAAGTTCCCAATAGATTCAGACAGTTGCTTCTAGATTAATGTAATTGACAAGGTGGTTCGTGATACATTTCTACTTCAAAATCCTTCAGATGCCTACGAGGCATGTATCACATATTCTCAATTAACACATTCAGATTCTCTTGAGATTGAGGCACGTGCAAGGTTTTTGGAAACCAACCCACTGTTTTCTCGTAACCGACATTTTGAAGAACTTGGAACAGGAATCAAAAAGCATGTACCATCCATTTAGCAGCTGCCTAAACTGGAGCTTAATCAACTATCACCTCATCTCAGATATGCATAGATGTGGGGAGTCAAGTACACTTCCAGTGATTGTCTCTAACACAATAAGTAAGGTGGAAGAAGAAAGGTTGCTGCGGGTACTCAAGGAAAACAAAACAACTATTTGATAGACCATAGTAGATATAAAAGGGATCAGCCCTTCGCTATTCATGTATAAGATTCTCATGTAGGAGAATTTTCAGCCAAGTGTAGAGAGTCATTGGAGATTGAATCCCAATATGAAAAAAGTGGTCATATCAGAGGTATTGAAGATCTTAGACACAAGAATTATTTATCCCATATCAGATAGTACCTAGATCAGCCCAGTTCAGGTCATGCCAAAGAAAGGAGAATCACAGTTGTACAGAATGAGATGAACGAGTTAATCTCCACCAGAACAATTACGGGATAGAGAGTTTGCATTGACTACCGAAAACTGAATGCAACTACAAGAAAAGATCATTTTCCTCTCCCATTCATTGATCAAATGTTGGAGAGGTTAACAGGGCATTCATATTACTGTTTTCTCGATTGGTATTCAGGTTATAATCAGATACCAGTAGAACCAGACGACTAGGAAAATACCATATTCACATGCTAGATGGTACCTTTGTTTGTCGTAGGATGCCTTTTGGTCAATGAAACTCCCCTACTACATTTCAGAGATGTATGATGGCTATATTTTCTAACATGGTTGAAAATTCATAGAAGTGTTCACGGATGACTCTCTATTTTTGGGTCTTCATTTGATGAGTGCTTGGAACATCTGAGTTTGGTCCTACAGAGATGCAGAGAAACAAATCTGGTGTAAAATTGGGAGAAGTGCCATGGTCTAAGAGGAGATTGTATAAGGACATTGGATTTCAGCAAATGGGATTGAGGTGGACAAAGCAAAGATTTAGGTTATCTACCACCACCAATATCATGTAATAGAAATATTCTATAGAATGAGTAAATAAGAATTAAGGAAGATAAAATGTTGAGTACTAGGAAGAGAATCATCATTTTGCAAAATATAAATACAATACAAGTGCACAGGAGAAAATAGAATTTGTTTATGGTAAATCTTAATTTAATAAGCATTCCTTTGTAAATTAAAGATGATTATATAATATCATATTATCTTAAAAGTACATTTTTAAGAAATAAAATAATACATATTAAACTTGTTCTTTGAATTGAAATAACTTGAGCTTAACTTGTATGAACTTATATTTTCTTGAGCACACTCTATGTTATTTAATGCTAGCTACAAAATGACCCAAATATTTACTTTTCCTTCTCCTACTGAAAATTAGCTCAAACAAAATAAAAATAAATGGACCAAACAATCATATTATCATATGATCTATATTGTGATTAACAAATTACGTTGTAAATGAAATTTTTATTTTCTAAACGATCAAACGATAACGTAATAAAATTAAGTCATTCACTTTTAAAACACAAAAAATTTTAGAGTGTCTAAACCCAGCAGTGGTATAAAAGTTTTGACTCATTTTATGACTATTTATGACTTCAAGAGAAGTAGTTATGATAATTGTGTTTACTTTAAGAAGTGTGGTGATGGGTTTTTTGTATATCTATTCTTATAGGATGATGATAGATAGCAGCCAAGAATAAAGGAGAAATAAGAAAGGTAAAAGGCCAGTTCGGTAAAGAGTTCGATTTAAAAGATATAGGAACAATAAAGAAGATACTTGGAATGAGATCCTGAGAGATAAAAAGACAAGGAACTTATACTTAAGTCAGAAATGGTACACTAAGTACCCCTTTAGCTGCTCACAACACTTTCATCTACATTGTGTGGTTTGATGACGAGGTTGAGTATTTGTCATGAGTTCCATATGCTAATGAAGTGGAATCTATCATATATGCTATGGTTTGTTCACATTCAAATTTATCATATTAGTCATTGCAGTCAATAGATATATGAAAAATCCTAGAAAAGAACATTGAAAAGCAGTTCAAGGATTTTCATATACTTGCGTGACTCTAATAATGTTTGTTTGTAATTTGGGAGAAATACAGATGAAGTTATTGGATATGTTGATTTTGATTTTGCTGAAGATAAGGGTCTAACAAGGCATATTTTTACTATCAATTGGAAAGCTACATGGCTATTACAGAGGCTTGTAAGTAAGCTATTTGGTTGACAAGATTATTTGGTAAACTCAGTGAAGAGTTGCAAATTGCTACAATCATTTGTGATAGTTATTAGAACACTA
>CAIGRH010180353.1:0-10125 GCA_903798295.1 Fraxinus nigra | reverse complement strand
TCTCTCTCTCTCTCTCTCTCGTGGGAGTGGGAGTGGAGGTTTTCACCCTATTTGGATGATATTAACAATGATTTTCACCCTAATTCCCTCCCAAAATCGGCTTCCATTCTCGTAAAACATTACAGCCAAAAAGGAATGAAATTTGGAGGGTTTTATTGTAAATTTGCAATTTAGGTCCTCAAGGTTCAACATTCAACTATTTTGGTCCATTAAGTTCCAATTAAAATGAAAATGTCCTTCAGTGACCATTACCGAAACCGAACGTAACTTCGGTGACTGTTAGTGCAAGTTTAAATTTCAGTGGCCGTTTGTGAAATTAACCCAATTAAAATTAGATTTTTAGTAGATTTTGATAAAATTTGATGGAATATGTGGTTGAAAAATTGTGGGACCAATGAAATATGGGGTTAATATTGATTATTTGACTTTGACTTATATTAAAATTTGATTTTAATCAATACCAAACAGGAGCTAAATCTACCCCCAATCGTGTTATTGAGCATAATCCATTCCCAAACTTTGGATTTATTATTTGAATGGTGACTCAACTATATCAAGTGCTAATATGTAATAACTGAACTTAAATGTGTATCTCGATGATCACTAGACTATACCGGGTACTACTACTTAACTTAAAATTGTATATAAGTTATCATTGAACTATGCACGGTGTTATAAGTGATCGTCCATCACGTGTCAAACAGGTTTTTTTGAGTGGACTGTATTAGACATCCACCCAAATCCACTGAGCAAAATGTGTTTGCAAAACGAGATTTAAGTCGTGATTTTCAACATCTTATCTCTGTAAGAAGGCTCCATTAATCCCCCCAATAAGACATTGAAAATCACATCTAAATCGTATTTTGCAAACACTTTTTGCTTACATGAATTTGGATGAATGTCTAATACAATCAACGTAAGAAATCTATTTGACACGTGGAAAGATTCGCTATGTTCAAAAACAATGTCGACTTGAGTTATGGATGGATAACTGACGTATAATTCAGTGACCATTGAGATACAATTTAAGTTCAATTATTAAGTAACAACACTTGATATAATCCAATGACCATTGAAACACAATTTTAAATTCTATTATTAAGTAGTAACACTTGGTATAATTGAATCACCGTTCAAATAATTAACCACCCAAAAAACTTCCAATTAATGGCAAAACTTCACTTCAATCATTAAATAATGGATTTACCATTTTCTTTAAATAAATAAAAACAGAAGAAACAAGTAAAATAAGAAAAATTATAAATTTAAAGCATTTAAATTACTATTAACACAAACAAAGATTTAGAAAATTTTCTTATTCCTCAACCAAGTTCTAAATTCCCGTTTTAGCAACCGAGCTTGATTTGGTAAAAACGGAGGGAATCCATCTCTGAAAGGAAACTGAAAGGTCTAAACGACACCAGAGGCACGCTTCATCGTAGAAGTCCACTACTTGAAATGGCTGGCAGATGTTGTAGTCACAAGCAAAACAAATAGCATATAGCCCAGAAATCCGATCAACTGTGAAACCGGCCAATTTTCATCCTTATGGTCTCCATGAAGATCCCATACTGGCAGGATATAACTGTTAAACTCGCTAGCTTGAGTAAGAAACCAATTATAAGTTGTGCAACTGATCCTATATGCAATTCATCAAATGTCTGCCATTAAAAATTCCTATGCACAAATATAACCATACATTCACAACAGGCTCTCAGGAGACTTTAAAGGTGTTCTTTTCTTGTAAGCAAAAAATGGTTAAAATGAAAAAGTCCTAGTAATTTCCTCTAGCCATGAGGGGTCACCTTGGACCCGACAACTCGACTGCGTGTAAATTTTCTGTCGAATCCACTATCCAATCGGAACTTGAATGTGGAGCAAGTTCAACTTCCTGGCGAAGAACTTCAACTTTCTGCCACTCATCCCACCGTTCAGCCAAACCATCACCTTCTAACATTCTCACCACATCCGACATCTTGGGCCTCTCCATAGGAGAGCTCTGAGTGCAAAGCAGAGCAACCTGGATTAGCTGCTCTACCTCTGCCTCCACATAATTGTTCTGCAAATCAGGATCAACCAGCATTTCCAATTTCTTTTCTTTGAGAAGTCCTTTGACCTGAAATGTAAGATGTAAAACTCAAATGCTTCAAGTTCACAAATTTTGTAGGATTGGAAAAAGAAAAGAATAGAAAACCTGTGAATACATAATTTCACAAGTTAGTTTTGTGGGAAATTTTGCATAAGAGGAAAATGCCTCTCACACTACCCCGACCAAAGAAGTCGGTGAACATAAAAGACAAAGCTTAAAAAGATTCTTAAAACATCGAACTAGGAATATGATAAAAGTGCAAGGTAAGGTGGCGTACCCAATCAAGCAACATCACGTCGTCATCGTTTGCGAGGCGAGCTAGATCAAATGCCCGCTGTCCAGTTATTAGCTCAAGAAGCATAATTCCATACCCAAAAACGTCAGTTTTCTCTGAAGATTTTCCTGTGGACAGGTACTCTGGAGCTATATGTCCGATCGTGCCACGTACAGCAGTAGTAACATGGGTATCCTTGTAATCCATAAGTTTAGCCAAACCGAAATCCCCAACTACGGCCTCAAACTCTTCATCTAGTAATATATTTGCTGCTTTCACATCACGGTGAATGATCTTCGGGTCACAATGATCATGCAAATAAGATAGTCCTCGTGCAGATCCTAAAGCAATGAGTTTCCGTGTAGGCCAATCAAGAGGTGGCTCATTTGGTTGGCGTTCTGTATATATATAATTAATTAAACTGGTGCATGATTGAAATTAAAGATTATCCACCCTTCCCAGGCTGGAAATTCTAACCATAAATTAAGATGAGAAACAGAAAATAATGGAAATTGGAACACTTGAACAAACAAGATCATGGTACGATGGACTGGAAAAAGCATTGAAGAGTAAACTAGTATCATTCTTAACAAGCATCACCTCTTAAACATGATGCAACACTTCCATTAGCCATATATGGATAAACTAAAAGGCGTTCAGTTGGAGTCATACAAAAGCCACGCAGTCTAAGGAGATTACGATGCACAGCCATACTGATCATCTCGACTTCTGTTTGAAACTGAAGCTCCCCACCAGGAGTCCGCTCCTCCTTAAGCCTTTTTACAGCAACCAGTGAACCATCAGCTAGCCTTCCTTTGTATACTTTTCCGAAGCCGCCTCTGCCCAGAATGTTTTTATTGCTAAAAGTATCTGTGGCAACTTGCAACTCTCGGAGCGAGAACCGTTTTAGCTGTCCCAGATGGACTTCAGGGTCCTCTTCAGCTACAAAGATATGCAGACAAGTTATGTGCGGCATTAGAGAATCTTGTTCCATGAGAATGAATGCACACAGTTAAACTACCAACCAGGTACATCAAAGAAATATTCCTTCGGTTTTCTCCTACGCCACCACGCAAACGCAATGGCTGGGGCAGCAAAGAGCAGAGCAGCACCGGCAGCAACCCCACCCGCGATGGCTCCAGTTGCACTATTTTGTCCTACAGTTACATTCCTCCTCATCAGTAATCACCCAGAGAGAAACTTATATTATAGATTTCGCTAGCGAATACACCTGAGCCCATTAAAGAGCTAATGGCAAGTCATTCACAACAAATTACTTTCATAGATTCACAATTAAATATAGATGGAAGAAATCAGCAAATTCAAAAGGGAGAGTACCGTTTACAGCACTAGAACTCAGTTCGATCTTCTAATTTCTGGAAAATTCCAATTAATACTAACGGCAGATGCGCTAGCTAAGATAGAAATGCAGCTATTTTTAATAAAAAAATTATTGAGTATCATAGACAGGAATCGAATTGTATATCTTAGTTGAACAGCACAATCTGTGATTAATATAATCAATACGAGTAAATGCAGCGGCCCATTAAGAATAGTAAAAATAACAAATTTCTTAATCTTAGCAAGCACCAGACAAGACTTTTTTACACGGTTATACTGATGACAGACTATCTATACAGAAAATTTCTTACTTAAAACAAAAAACAGACTGATCAACTCTACCTTACACGAAATCCAATAAAAAATTGAAGATGGTGCTGATCAGGTAAGCACTTTTTTCACAAATGCCACAGCCCAGCAACTTAAATCAAAGTTTAATAAAATTACCCGGCAAAGAAATTGGGGGTGGTGGAACAAAAGGAGGGGGTGGGGAGAATGGAGGAGATCCAGGGCAAGGCCGTCCAGTAACTGGGCCGCATAGATCCAAGTTATTAGCAAAACTGAAATTGGCAAATCCTCTATGTCAGCACCAATTCAATACTACAATACTTTCGTTACAAATTAATGCCAGGCATATATCAGCAAGAAACCTGATAGGCGTGAATAGAGAAAAGGAACCATTATCAGGAACTGCCCCTGAAAGACGGTTGTTGGATAGATCCCTGTGCATGAACATAATTTGAAACCATCACAACATCATCAAAAAAGAATCGCGTGGCTACATGTAAGACTGTAGAGGGAGAGAAAGACAGTGTGGCAATTACCAAACAGAAAAAGAAAGTAAATTAGACCAACTTGGACACTTACAGCACTTGTAATGATGAGACATTTGTCAATGACAAAGGGATGAGGCCGGTCAAGCTGTTGTTATTTAGACGGCTATCCTTACACAGACATGACAAGAGTGCAGGTTAAGATTCATGATGTCTCACGAAAAATTACAATATTCAAAGTTGCAAGTAAGCCACATGTAAAAATCATAAGAGAATATTAACATGTTTCTATCTGATGTATCAGTATTCAATTAAATCCACATATAAGATTGAATTAAGAAAAAAAATACTCAAAACCTTTTCAGGACACCAACTGACAGAAAATCATGCTAATATTAACTCAATCAACAATAGATCTGTACATTCTGTCCATCTGTGGATCTTATCCTCATTTCCCGTCCTTTTTACCTGGGTTGGGGGTTGAATGCGAGGAAGAAGTTTCACGTTCCATTTTACTTGTCAAGACTAATGTGACAAATAGCTCAAAATTACAGCAACGGCATCAGCAACAGCACATAGGTCACAATGTCAGCACCCAAAGCAAATTTGTTATCTTGCCAAAGTTTCTCAGAAGATGATCATGCACCTAGATAGTTAATAAGCTCAAAGAATGAACCGACAGATTTGAACAAAAGAACTAGAGTTAACCCTCAGCTTTTCCTTTTTTTCCTCAGTTAAGGTGGCATTATCGCTCGTTCTTGGCAACCTCCAGTGTGTAGTCAACATCCAGCTAAACTGTCAAATAAGAATCAGTGATCCCTCTGTTGTCAATTCCTCTTTTGTTCACACATTATTATCTTATGATGAAACAAGAACTAATTTTCCTCTCTTCTAGTCTCTATATAATCATATTCCTTGCTCATAAGCAACTGAAATTACACCACCTTTTCATAAAGTCCAATGTTGTTCCCTTTAGTTAAGGCATGTATTTAGAAAACTTTTATATAATAAAGCAGTTTAAGCATCAGGACATGTCGCAGCCATTCCACCATTACAACAAAACCACCTCACACAAAAATCTGCTCTCTTTCCCAGAAAAAAAAAACAAAGAAAATAAAAAATCCTAGCAACACTCAAGGGAAAGCCCATTACGTTCTTTTCATGTATGTTTTACTGTCGCAATTATGTTACAGACGTAAACTTTTGTCTGTTGGGACATGCAACGTATACTTTAATTTGTGTGTAGGGGATAGGGAAAAGGGATACAAATCAGGCAAAAAAACATCGACAAGAGTCAAAGAACATAAAAAGCAATTCAGATTCAAATACTATTCCATATCCAGGATGAATGTACATACAGGAAACGTAATTTAGAAAGCTTGCCCAACGTGTCTGGGATGGGGCCAGTGAAACTGTTCAAGTACAGATCCAAGCTCACTAAATTAGTCAGATTTCCAAGATCGCTGGGGATTGGACCACTTATATTATTACTGTAGAGCTCCCTGTCAAAAAATCAAACAAAATTGATTTATGTATATTCAAAATTAGACAAAATCATCAAGTTAGTGCATTCAGAAAAACGTGTGAATGAATATGTAAATAAATGCTCGCAAATATTTGCATATATCTGTGTGTAAAACGCATAAATTCATATTACTCTGCATTACAAGATTATGATGTTACACCAAGTTTTGACATGATGTGTGGTAAATGTATGTAACTAGTAATTAAATAGAAGTATCATAGTTATTAAAAGCACAAAGCACACCAAGACATCTTGATTCTGACCGCAAAGCAAGGAGCTTGATATCCATTATCTATAATCTATTCTGACCGCAAAGCAAGGAAATAATATTGAACTGCAAAAAAAAAAAAGAAGAAGAACTCGCAGTGATAATAGGTTTCTTCAAATTTTAATGCAGATTTTCCTGTCAACTTTACATTAACAGTACATAAAATTTCCCTTCAAACCCAGTTTTACACCTTCACTAAACTACATAAGGAAACCTTCTTCTTTGGACAAATAGTCAGCAAAATCAGCCAAATGAGCAAAAGAAGCATATACTTTAGATGAAAAGGGACGCAGAAGCCCAAAACTATAGAAAAGAATGTTTGTTTGCACTTTGCACTTAGCACTTCATGTAGATTTTTCATCAAAAGAGAAATATGTTTTTCTCCTGACTAAGACAAATAAAAATGACAATAAGGGGCAGATGTCAAAAGAAACAACAGCTCCGCAACGGACTCAATTTATTTGGCAGTTTTTGGATCTAAAATACTATTGAACAGGTTACTTTATATAGGCATTAGAAGCACGTAATGTTAATTTGCACAGATCTATTAACCAAGAAACGCTGGACTTAGATTTATTTTCTGTTGCTTATTATTTTTTTATTCAAAAAAAAAAAAAAAAGGAAAAATGCCAAGCTCTAGAAGCTTACTAAATACCTATCTCCGGTAGCTATATATGTAAAGCTAGATAACCTGCAGATATTGCAAACAAAATCGCAGAAAAAGAAGAAGAATATTTAGTGCTTCAAAATACCACGATTGTTGAATCTCAATTGTTTTCTCCTTTCTAAGAAACTTAGCAAGTAGCTTATTAGTTATGAGGGAAAACTACCTCACTTTCCACTCTCTTACAATAACATTCTGCCCTTCTGGGCATGACCAACGAAGAAATAGAAATCAAAAGTAATCTTTTCTAACCAGACCTCAATATTGTAGTGTTCATTAAATAGGTTTCACATATTCAATTGTCTATTGAAACTAATACTCTAAAACTTTGTGACCTGCCATACGATATTAAAACTTACATATGACAGCATTATCAAACTTCACTAACTTTACTTTCGCATGTAATCAACATCCAATAAGACTAAAGTGCTAATAGAATGAAATCTAAAGCACGTTCACTATAATTTTCCCTACAGTCATCCTATTCATGCAAAAATCAGGTGTTGACAAAATTTACAAACAGCCTTGGTGCATTTTATCAGGTATAACTAATGTTCTAATTAATTGTTTTAGGTTTTCCAATGGCCATCAAACTCTCAGCATTGATGCAGCGAGATTCTAGCCACAATTAAATCGTATATTTTTCATAGAAAAACCTTAAACAAAATATAATCGCCAGCAGATTTGTCATTCCAAACATAATCCAACGTTCAATATAACAATATTGCCATTCTCTGTTCATAATGCTAATTTGAAGTACTATGATTTTAATAATAAAAACAAAACAGAATCAACAAAGTCACTTGACATACAAATACTGCAAATTCTTCAGCTGACCTAGCTGTGGTACCAAGTGACCAGACAAAGCAGCATTACCCAGATCACTGAAAACAAAAAACTAGACGTTAAGGCCATAAAGAATGTTTCAATTGGCTAACAAACTTATTACACCAACTTCGGGAAGTAGCGCTGAACGTATGAAAATGGAAAATTAACTAAAGCAGATTCTTACACTCTTATAACACTGTTATCATTGTTGCATGTAACATGGAACCATGTACAAGGGTTGACAAGGGTAGGGTCCCAACTCTGCAGCACCTTGTTTGGATCTTCTAAGTTCGTCCTAAGGCTATGTAAAGCATCGCCTGTCCATATATGCAACAGAGAAACTTAGATGCCACATAGTAATAATACCGCATAAAAAGCAAAGGCATATCATATTTTAAGGGACTTCAATCATCTCAAATTGCAGTGTGGAACAACTAAGAAATGGTATGAAAATCAGTTTTTCGTGATTATTTTAGAGAAGTAGAACCATTTCCAAAGAACTAAAACCAGGAAATAAATTTATTGAGAAGATTCTAGTAAAGAGTCAATTTTTAAATTAGAAAGGCAGTACTATAAGTGCCGATGAATTGATATAAATTTATCAGTTTCCCAATATAGTTCACAATAAATTAGGTGCTAGAGTATTTTGACATTTTTTTGGCATAACATCAGTAAATTCAAAAGGTACATTTCTATAAATCCATTCCATTTCCATGAATGGCATAATAAATTAATAAACCAAAGAAAATGTTGAAGCTTTACAATTATAACTACAAAATTTGAGAAAGAAATTCAAAACAAATCTAGAGCCAAAGAACACAAAAAGCCCAAAATTACATTTAAAAATATACTTTGAAAAAAAAATATATAAATATGCATATATAAACACAAACCTTCCATGTTAGCATAGATAAATTTCAGTAGATGCCCGGCTATAATGAACCACAGTACCAATGATACCATGCCCTCTCTTTCCATCAGCTTCATAATTCATATGTATCTGTGAAAATAATTATATAAACTCACAGGTTCATCAAAAGATATCTCAGATCCAAACACACCCAAAAGGGTCACTTGCAAAACCCAGAAAAATTATATCACTTTCTGCCCAAAAACTCCCAACATTGCACTCAAATAATTGATCCCATTAAGTAACTAATCTCTAATCTAAGAAAATAACGAAAACTGAAAAGGAAAATATTTTCTACTTTTTTGGAGTTTGAAAGACTTGTGTAATTTGTTGAGAGCACTTTCTATGGCTCTCTGCAACTTTTCACCTCTGTACTGTACAGTCTGTACTCACTTTACTCTCTCTCTCATCTCTCTCGCTCTACAAATCCATTTACTCTCTCTAATCAAGTTGGAGGGAGGGAGGAGAGAGATTGTGCGAGCGTGTTGAATAATTATGGCCTCGGTTCACAAATGGTTGCCCAATTGGCCAAATCTTTTGATACACATTTTGAGCAAGAAATGTATTTTAAATAGTAATGATGAAAAATATATGGTTAAAAAATATTGAAAATTTTTGAATTTGCATGTAATATTATTTTATTAAAAATTGTGTTATTGAAAATGAATATTAAAAGAATGCAGTTTTTTAAGAATGGAGATCAAACATTGTGTTAGTATCATCATAATCATAAAATTTGATTTTATTTCATCAAGAACATCCAACCTTATATTTAGTGTCTCATAGCCACTCGTTTGATTTTTGTTCACCATGATCATCCAATTTCATATAACGTTTCACAATAACCGTCTAAATTGCTATAACATTTCACAATAGCCATCTAATTTCTTTTCATCATTTTCACTAATTTTAAAATAGGTAAAACGATAACTTTGTATTATATGTATAAATTAAATTAAAAATAAACAAAAATAATTATTTATTTTAAAAACGTTTATTTTAAAATACGTTTTTATTTTATTTTTAAAACGTATTTTTTATATAAGTTTTTATTTTATTTTATTTTTTAAGAAAAGTTTTTTTAAAATAAATTTTTTTTATTTTATTTTTCTATGTAGCTTGGTTAAATACGTTATTATTTTATTTTATTTTTTTAAGTAACATTATTTTAAAAAATGAATTTTTATTTTATTTTATTTTTTTAAGTAACTTTTTTGAAGTAAGTTTTTGTTTTATTATTTTTTCAAAATAAGTTTTTATTATTATTATTATTATTATTATTATTATTATGCAAAAATATTGTTTTACTCATTTCAAAATTAATGAAAATAATGAAAAGAAGTTGGATAGCCATGGTGAAATATTAATTTTAATCTAAACAAAAGTTAAAAATTAATTTTAATAACGTATTTCATAGAATTCATAACTATTTTATTTTTATCAAAATTTACTA